>JARFTM010000033.1:73617-243805 GCA_030278935.1 Trichoderma polysporum | reverse complement strand
ATACAAAAAAAAAAAAAAAAAAAAAAAAAAAAAAAAGCATACTGTAAATACTCGCCTTGGAAGAGCTATTCAGCCAGAAGGAAGTGTGGTCTTCATTTCATTTTCTGGTGATTTTGTACATCTTTAAAACGCTGTTTTGGAAATGCAACGAGCCGCTTGTTGAAAGGCTTCTCGTGCTTTGCCATCTGTTTTTTTTTTGTCAGCCGCTTGGCTGCACTCAATAGAACGAATAGTGGGTTTAGAGTGTTCGCTCTCAGCCATTCCAGACCCCCCAGGCCACCATGTTCCCTTACATGATTAACGAAACCGAGGAGCATCTCCCCTTGTCTCAATATACAGAATGTAAAGCAGACGCTGGCATCGACCAGATTAACGGCTTCGTGATACCGGGGTGGAGAAGCTCTAGAGCCTTATTGCCGCCTAGCTGACTACGCTGTGACATAATAGCGACTTTACCATTTGCGTATAGCTCTTTCTTGAACATCAGGACTTACATTAATAGTCAGCTAGGCGGCAATATGGCTCTGGATCTTCTCCACCCCAGTATCACAAACAAAGACGAAGCCGTTAATCTGGTCGATGCCAGCATCTGCTTTACACTCTGTATATTGAGACAAGGGGAGATGCTCCCCGGTTTCGTTAATCATGTAAGGGAATATGGCGGCCTCTGGGGGAGGGGAAAGGGGGGGGGGGGTTGTCGGTAGTCCACAGGTTTGGTTTCCCCTCCGTCGCAGGGCCATGATTCGTACCAAAGGTTAAATGCTAAATTCCAAGTTGCAGTTCCAACACTCCGTACCAAAAAGAAGTAGTCGCTCTCTCAATGCAGTGGCCATCTCCCGGTTTAGAGTGTGCGCATGTGCCGGACAAACGCGGGGGAGGCCATTGTTTCGTTTCCATCCTTGTAAGGCCGTGATTAGTCCCGAGCCGCAGCACCTCGCGCAGAGCAAGTTTAGCATCGGCCGTATCTTCCTCTGTTCTGCCCACGACACGCATTAGTATTAATACTAAGAGGAGGTGTGAGGTGTTAATTAACACCTTTGCCCATTCGTTCCCGTCATTATTCTTGGACGTACGTAAATAAACTACCAATCTGGAAAGCACCAGGTAAATAAGAGGCATGCCGGTGACAATGTGGTCCCACCCGCTCTCACACTCTCACACACACCCTGGTCCTGTCAACGAAGCCATGCTAACCTTGAGCAGGAAGCTTGAAAGGGCGCAGAAGAAGCGCATCGGCTTAAGGGCCGAATCCATATGCATACTTGGACTTTTGACCTCTTGTTTTCCTTTGTTTCGGGCCTAAAATTCCTGCGTGAAAAGGATAGGGCTAAATGCAGCTCCTTATGATGCAGAATATATATATAAACTCTCGGGGAGTGTCGGCCCCGGCAACCCCAAGATTTTGAATTTGAAAAGAATCAAGATGCAAAGAGCACGTCAGTGCGGCATGGCCCCTTTTTTCGAATTCTCGGTCCGATAATATGACATGCGTTGCTGCCAATACTCGGGGCCTGAGCCGTTGGTAGGGTTGGCATTATGGAGTTTCTTTAATCTGTTCCAGCTCCTTCGCCATGGCCATGGTCGAAGCTTGGTCATCGTAAGCTCACATACCTTAGGGACCGGGTTTGACAGGGAGAACAGGGATTACCTTTATTTCTTTCCTTGTTAGAGATATAGACAATCAACGCATATATAACAGTGCCATGGACCCATTCAGTATGCCAAGGAGAGACGATATGTGGACGGACCCCATCATCTAAAGCTCTCACTTTCATCTCAGTAGGCCCCCTGCTTACCTTGCCCTCTCGTCCTTCACACAACTTGTTTTGTTCCCTATTCTTTTACCTTTGTATTATTTGCTCAGGCTCCTGATAGTTGGACATCATGGTCAGTCGGTTCCTCATCAGTGCGGGTGCGCTGCTCTCGCCTCTTCTTGTTGCCGCCTCTCCGTCGGCAAAGCGCGGCCTCATCTTCATCCCCAACTCGACCACACTGCAAGACAACTCCATCTGGATTCAGACAGGCTCAGACCTGTCTTGGTATTACAACTATGGCACCCTGCCCAGCTCAGACTATGCATCCATCCCGCAGTCTCGCTTCGAGTTTGTGCCCATGATGTGGGGAGTTGGACCGAACCCCTCGCAGGACACTGCTTTCCATGACAGCGTCATCAACCTGATCAACACTGGCACACCTATTTCACATGTCTTGGGTTTTAATGAACCTGACGCCCCTTCTGCTTGGGGAGGCAGTGATGTAACGCCCGCCAACGCCGCTCTAGCTTGGATCGCCAACTTCGTTCCTCTGCAACAGCGTGGAGTCAAATTAGGATTACCCGCAGTGACTGCGGCGCCTACCGGACTCGTCTGGACGCAGGAGTTTCTAGCAAACTGTTCCAGCATCCTTAAGACGCAGTGCCCGTATGATTTCATCCCACTGCATTGGTATGACAACTTTGAGGGGCTGGCGAGCCACATCGGTCAATACGCCGCGACGTGAGTAACTTTTCCCTTGTCCTAGATGGTATTGATACGTCAGACCATCGGTAATGTAGATGAATGAAATGTTGTCTAACTTGACCACCCACCTGCCTGGTATAGATTCCCCAACAAGAACATCTGGGTGACCGAGTACGCCGACCCTAACGTGGATCTCCCCACGACACAGCAGTTCTACAACACCAGCGCCAGCTATATGGATGGCCTCAGCTACCTGGAGCGATACAGCTACTTTGGCGCTTTCCGATCCGACGTTAGCAATGTCGGACCCAACGCCACGTTTTTGAACAACGCAGGACGCCTGACCGACATTGGATCTCTGTATCTTGGTTTTGGTCTGACCGGTGTGACTCCCACGTCTGGATAGACGCTGGATTGCTGATGGACTGGTGATGCCAGGCTGATGGTGCCAGGCCGATGGCGCTAGGCCGATGATGCCGGGCTGACGATGATGATAATGGAAAAAACTGATAGTATATAGTATGTGCAAAGGCCATGTCTGTATATAAACGAGATAGACGTACATGAAATCAAGAAGAGAAGCCGTGGAAATCCGCCCCGTAATCGCATATTGTGTGCACGAGTGCCTCATGCCTGAAAATATATCTCATGACGTGAAATTCCATTCTTGCAGTAGCTGGAAGAGAAAACTGATACATTTGGCGAAGAAAGGGAGAAAAGAAAGAAAAAAAGACAAAGGGCGGAGGGGAAAAAAAGATGGAAGAGGGGAAGAGGATGCTGGAATTTCTCTCTGACGGAAAAAATCTATCTCCGTAGTGAGTAGAAGGCTCCTTCTAGACACACGTCGCAACGTAGGTAGGTGCTACCTGCGTTAAAGGTAAGGTACAGGTAGTCAGCGAGATAAGTAAATATCCACCACCTTTTGTGCCCTTTAAACTGAAAACAGCGATATTGCTCCATGGAATTCAGTACTGCAATGCATAATGAGATACCCTCGTTTAGCGCATTATGTGTAGAGGACAGACGTTAAATAGACTATTATGCCGCCCAACATTATAGCCTGAGTTTAAACTGAGTGCTTACTTACCTCGCATCTATATTCTCGATATTTACCTAGGTAGCTAGCTCGCTTCCCTTTACTCCGTCCGCAACCCCATAATCTGTTAATAGATTTAAGCCCACAGTGGTGCTCTCCGATATTCCTAATCAATATCCCTGATCGTCGCGAGTTTAGTAAACATCAGCAAGCGCTTTATATCACGTCGCCTTTTGTACTGGTTAGCTCTTATCAATATGCTCCAAGCCCAGAGGAACAGATTGACCTACTCCGTTCACAGCATCCCATATCACTGCCCCCATGCTGTTTTCAATTTTGAGCCACGGTGACGTGTTCATCGCCGTTAAAGTTGACCCACGATTGGCCGTGTTTGAGGCCCAAAATGCAGTAGTGTTCAGGCGTTTCACTAGATTGCCGTCGCCTTGGAAGAAGAGGCCGCATTCGTTGTTGCATGTTGTTGTAGCTCCCACATTGGTGATAACCACGCCCGATTCTTGTACAATGAGATGTGCGCTGGTGTCAAATATAAACTTGAAATTATGTAGCTGCGAGAATGTCGTGGGTTCTGTAGTTACTGATAGCGCGCCTGCTGCCCACGTCTGCTGGTTTGCTAGAGGTGGCGTTGGACAGATGAAGAAAGACGGAAAGTCTGTATGTTTTATAAAGCCTGATTGTAAGTTGGTAGCGCCGCTTACACTTGGCTGGTTCCAGAGCAGATGTTGGTTTGCAGCAAAGGCAGCTCCGGTCGCCGGCGAGCAATTCGCATCCTTCGCAAAATCTTGGTCCACTCTGACTGCTGAGACGTTATTTCCCGTCACCTGTATGTAGCCTTGAGGTTAGCTAGAAGGGTCATGGAGGTAAAAACGTGGAGTTATAGGCGAAGTATACCGTGATTCCTCCTGTCCATCCGCTTATGGGGATTGGAAAAGTAATATTTCCGCTAAAGGTGTTGTCGGCGATTGTGATGGGTCCAGAGAGAGGGGTTGCGATACTGGAGGAGCTACAACTCCCCCATACGCATGAGCCCACGGCGATACCAACTCCAAAGAGGCGTTGCCCGTGTATGATGTTATCCGATACCTCCACGCCAGCGAAGCTGCCGTTATATACGGCCAGGAAATCGACCACATTAATTGCTCCAAAGCCAGCGTTGGTGGCCGACCCCAGAACGGTGTTTGAGAGAACTTTGGTGTTCGGGGCGCCGAACAGCACGATGCCGCCATCGGTCGAGCCGGTCACCTTGTATCATTCTTCTTTAGCAGCTACTTTCATAGTTGAGCCAGGGGGGACAGGACGCTCACTGTGTTTCCTTGGATTAAAGACTCGGTGCAGGCAAAGGATATGTCATCGGACCATCTGCCGTTACCGGCAGCGTCGTGGCCCTCCAGTCCGCAGGGACCAATGTCGTTGTTAATAATGGTTGCATTCGTGCAAGCTTTGGCGCCCGTTTCGCCTTCGCCTACGTGGAGGCAACTCCAGCCTCGAGGATTCATAGAGGCCACATGGTCCACAACCAAGCCGGTCTGAATTCCACCAACTTCGATGTTGGCCGAACTGGCTGTATCAAAACGTTAGCCGTACTTTGAGTGCAAGGGAAATGGTTTGTCCATACCCTGGTCAACTACTTGCCCATTCGATGTTCGATCACCGTCGATTTGGATGTTTCGAAGGCGAATGCCGTTGAGACTCCCTCCCCGGATTACAGCTGAGATAGACTGATCCGTTGCTTGTAAGCGAATAATGCCTCTAGATGCATCCGTAGGATAGCCTTGAGTAGAGAGTTCCTGGTTCGGAGCAGTAAATGCAATAGTATTGTGGACTGTAATAATGGCATTCGGCCAGAGTTGAATCACCGTACCGTTTCCCCCTGTCTTGAAGGCACTGTTAATAGTAGTTTCGTCACCACTGCTTATGCATGCACCCGCTGCTCGATAGGCTAAAGCCGCCCAAACCAGTGACTTTACCATTTTGCTTTGTTGAATCTCAAATATGAAGGTAGTAAAAAGCAAAGTAGTTACAGCAGGAATGGTATGGGCGTTTATAGAGATTTAGCAATGATGAAAAGAGCCAGAATAGGCGTCTTGACATCCTTGGTCTTTCGTGGATGGACATGGATGAATGTTCTAGCCGGCAATGCTCGCAGGTACTGTAATGCACTCAGACAGTCCAGTGCCAGGGCTTCGTGTAGATTACCATACATAGGCGAGCCTTGATACAAAATGACTTCTCTAGCGCTAGACTGTTTGCATTTGGGAAGATCGAGATACCCCTGGTCTATATATAAGTGCGCTACTCTTGAAGAACCATGTCTAGTACTTCTCTCATTACTCATCTTGCAGCACCATAATCTGAGTTCGCTTCTTTCGGGCGGACACAGCCGGCACTTAGTAGCCGTAAAGCAAATCTTCGTTAACAAAGTAGCCGATATGATGCCCCCTTACCATTTGAATACCGGGGCTAGTGGATGTTCGTAAGGAATTCATCCGAAGATAACTCGGGGCGCAACGAAGGTTCATCCGCTTGTTGCTGTTCCTTGATATGATCTCGCTACAGGTATAGCTTCAACGCTAGTAGACCATTCACACTATACGCTGTTGCTCGCGGACGATGTGACTAAACTATGTCACAAAGCGCACGTATCACAACCCGCAACGCGTAGATATTACAATGAGTCAGGTTGAACTTCTACGAAGGAAAATAATAATATCAAAAGAGCGGCCTCCTCTCAAATATTAACACGCTTAGGGTGTAGTAATAGTTGGCGCGTTGATGGCTAGCCACTTAATCGTGTATTATTCATGACGTTCCCCAACAAACCAGCTTACTGTTGGTAGATACGGAGCACAATGAACTTATTTAATGACTTTGACAAAATGGGTTCCTAATTTAAGTAGATAAATGCTCCAGTCAAACTGCTGAATTGGCAATGTACTCAGATTCTACCCTCTCACGTGTAGTATCACAGCCAAATCTGCCTTAGTTGTACTCCTCAACAAACGTTTGGGCCTGCTAACAGCTCGCGGGACATGACCTGCGCAATAACGTCGTGGACGGGGGGTCGCGGGTGTAGACTATTGAGCCAAAAGTACTCACTCACTGGAATGCCGCAGGATGGATCAAAGAAATCTGGCGTTGGAGTTCCACTTGGTTACATTACTTTGGTTAGCTAGCGGTCTTCTTCAATATCGCTCCAAAGTGATTGAGGGGGAGATTACTGGTCCCCCTATAAATTCAGATGGGATGGAGAGAATGGCTTACTTTTCGTATGCCACACAGAAGTTGGTAATATTTTTCAAGCCAGCAGTTTGCGGAAATGAAGTAACGTCATTGAGTAGTTCGGTAAATAGTGCATTAGCATCAAAGATCCAGATGTTCGTGTCTGTGTGATTTGTCTTAAAGTCCTGAGCTACATCATCAAGCCTTTGATTCCATTGTACAACTGCTACTTTCTGCTCTTCAGCAATGGTTGGACCAAAGGCAATGGTGCCCGGCGAACGGTCAATGGTTGGCACGCTAACGAACATAAAATTACGCGCTCCCACTGAGTAGAGCTGGTTGATGAGCAATGTATATTCGGCCAAGATTTCATCATAAATGGTAAATGCGGCGCTGCCTTCGGTAAAGGTTGAGACAACATCATTAATACCAATCCAAATGGCGAAAATCGTATCGCTTCCAGCCCAATTGGGAGGCGACGGTGCTGTCTTAGGCGATACATAACCAGGAATAAACTCATTTTGTATTTGCTGCTGGACGGAGAGGATGCTCGATGGGTTTGTGGGGACAATTGAACTATCCAAAGTTGCGCCACTAAATGCGAGGTTATACGACAAAAAGACGGACTGATTATAGGTCGTGGTCAGGAAGCCAACCCAGTTCTCGCCATCTGCGGATGTCGCACCAGGGAAGACCCCCAGAGGATGAGCGGCGGTAGGCTGTTCTGACGTGGTAAAGTTGAAACCTAATGCTGAATCAGTTCCATTGGTGGTAAAAAAAAACCATTTCACTGTGGTAGTGCAAGATTATAATCTCACTCGTTGTTGTGTAGCTGTCGCCGCTGCAAGTTGGCCAAACACTGTTAGAATGACTCCGACAAGAGATACTCTCTTATGAGCAAGAAGCTTCGTAAGAGAAGGGCCAAAACCATGTATGTTGGCTACGTACAAATAGAACGCAAACTTGATTCCATTCCACCCCGGCCACTGAGAAGTAGGCGCGCATGTTCTGGGTGATAGTGGCGAGGCTGATGTGCCACTGGTGGCTAAGATGAGAAGAGCCGATATCATGGACCTCATGGTGCTATGGTGATAAGAACAACTAACTAGGCTCATAGGAAATAAAGACTTTGAAGTTGCCAAGTTGACGCTTTAAAGATAAGGGATGGACGACTACGACGTAAATCCCTAGTGTACAGTTGAAGAACATCAGACCAAAGGTGAAAAAGCCCTTTAATATTAATCATATATAAACCGTATGATTTTTACGGGCTTCATGTTCATGCTTATACGGAGTAGAGCTATGTAACTTCCCGAAACAGCAAAGTCACAGACCCAAGCCAAAGCCATACACGGGCCCGTAATAGCCCAGCGTTGGTGATCTCTACCTTCCTAGGTAAATGATTAGTAGACAGCTTATTGAATACTACAGTAGTAGTATCTGTCAACCACACAGCAACTGTGGGTTGCTATATCGCTTCCGTCTGACTACAGTAGGTAGTAGGTAGTACTCTGTGGCACTAAGCTCCCGATTTCTAGCTCCCGTTGACTGACTAGTCAGGGATCTATTGGAGCGTCTGTAAAGACCGAGTGGGAAAGCCAACAGCTTGTCAAATCGACCACGTTCAGTATGAGGGGCTGTCAAGTTTATGTCCTATTCGTATTTGCAAGATCCTTTGCCCTTTTCGTTCTTCGTTGTGAAAATAAAGTACAACAAGCGACGCCAAGCAAGGCAAGGACCCATGCGGAGGTCTCATATAAATAATTGCCCCAATCGAGCTATCTGCCGACTAAAGACAGGAATTTTTTGAAGATAACGGTGCTGCAGTCCTTGTCTTTAATAATAGCCTACAATGTTTATAGTCTCACCCATGATACTGAATGAAACGATATGAGTATAATGAGAACCTACCGCTGCGGCTGTCCTCTACGAATGGTGTTCCCATGAGGTAAGGTAAAGAGGGTAAGAATTACTATTAGCTACGTATGTAAACCCAGTCCGTGGCATCAATATTCCGAAATAGGTAGTTGACAGTACAAGCGTGTGCCCACACTTATATGCGGAGAAGTAAACAAGAATCCTTGTTCCCACCACTCCAATCCTTCAACTGGCGGTATGTAGATCTATTTCACTCCACAATTGGACCATCTGCAACCAAGGCAGTTGCAAAAGTAGTATAGCGTTCAATACGACACTGACAACCGAGGACACCAGTTTGTGGGGAGCTGAATCCCTAATCAAGTTGCCGGATTCAATACCTTGGTTGTTACGCGGGCGACTAGTCAGCCGCATAAGTCGTAGACGAAACAGCTTGGCCTAAAATTTCAAGGATTCATCATTTTCCTAGGAATTCACCTCCCCCAGTTTTAATACACGCTTCTAAGGTCCCTTGACTGAGAATTCATCTATTGCTGTAATAGTTAACATGCAGAATTCAAGATTGGACATATTTAGGCGGATAGTTGTGATTATTAATTATATGTCCCGTTCAGATAAAAGCTGTGTGAGGATACGGCCATCTACTACTGCTCAGCACTATTATTCGGTTATGTCTTTTATGTTATTATTTTTTTAGCACTTAATACAAGTGGCGGTCCATATAAGGCGATTGTTAGAACCGAAAACACTACTGGGCCGTGGATAAGTGTATATTATATTGAGTAGACGGGGTAAATAAGCATGGTTCTATTAGTGTGACTGTCTACTGAGACAAACCTGTCTATTTATTATCTATAGTCCTTTAGACGGGTGCGACGGAGCCTACGCTGTACGTGTATGCTATTATTTTTGAGCCTTGTCAGCCAATATGGTAGGAATTTGCCCAACGTCAGCTTCACTACGTTGCCATAATGCAGTGCTTTCTGCTACTGAAAGACGAATAGAGTTTCTAAAGACTCAAATAGCTTGAATAAAGGCTATGTCTATGTCTCTTCAGCGCGTTGTGACATACCTGTATCGAAACAAGAGAGAAAACAATCAATTAGGCCTACTTTGTACCGATAGGAACGAGGGGTGGACTGAAGTATTAAGCTAGACTGTTGATATGGAAGTAGTGGACTCCATGCCATCAATTACACCGTTCTTGTAACATTACTTTGAATGATGTTGACTGGATGATTGACTGTATAAAGTGAGAGAGGAACTTCTCAATTTACGTGTATCTACATCTACAGCTTAGCAATACATCAGTCTCTTGACCTACAATCCATGTTCTTCATAACTTGGATACGCTGGATCGCGGTATTATACGGTTCCAGCCTCGCCAAGTAGCCCACAGCTGCAATGCGCAGTCATGTAAACAATCTACGCAACTGCCTCCTATTAGGCACACGTCACTCAAAATCGAAAGAACCAACACACATATCTCACAGAGAAAGGAGAAGAATTTTTTTCCCTAGATATGCACACATCTCGAACTCATTCACATTGCAAAAAATGAATATCTATTCCAATTAACCCAAAGAGAAACAAGGGAATACATAAGTACCCAAGAAGAGAGACGAGAAAACAAAAATCGCACTACCGACAAAGCAAATGAGACTCCAATCGTGGCCAAACAAAAAATCCAAACCCATTAGTACACCGGGAAAAGAACTGCCTACGCTAAGCAGACTGAAGACGAAATTCTAAGGGGAGGATAGGGGAGAAACGTACATAGACACACACAAAATAAAAGATAAAAAAGATAAAAGAAAAAAAACATGGCCAGGCTATCCACCACTCCTGGGAATGATAAACAGCAGATTTTTTTGTATGTATGTACTTTTCTCCCCCATCCTCCCCTTAGGATTTCGTTTGCAGGCTGTTTGGCGGAGGCGATTCCTCTGCCCAGGTGGTAATGGGTTTAGCTTTTGTTTAGCCACAATGGGAGTCTCATAACTACCTTTCGCTGCTGAAGAGGGAGAAAAATAGAGAAGAAGTTGAAAAAGGGAAGAGAAGAATAAACCGGGAAATGCGAGAAAAAAAACAAAGTGCTTGTCATTCCTCATGAGTGACAAGCACTTCGTTTGTTTTCTCGTCTCCCCAATTCAGACTTCTCTTCCCTTTTCCAAAGACGGAGAGAAAAGAGGGGAGAGAAGAATATAGGCGGAAAGAAAGAAAAGAAGAGCCGGAAGAGGAAAGGGGAAATCAAAAGTGCTGACCATTTCTTTTAAAATAGCCAACACTTCTATCATCCCCGGCCTCTACCCGTTCTTCTTCTTTCCTCTCTTCCTATACATGTTGTTCTCCCCTCTTTTCGCTCTCCTTCCCTTCTCGCTTCCCTTCTCCCCATTGCCTGTGATACCCTTGTGTGACATTCTCTCTCTCTCTTTTTTTTTTTTTTTGGTTCTGTTTTCCCCCAAATATATCCTCAAGCTCACCCAAAGTTCCGAAATTAATAAAGAATAAGAAAAAGATAACCAAATAACGAAGTAAAGAAATAAAGAAAAGAGTAAACAAAGACATACAAAGAAAGAAACCGACGAGACAAGACAAGATTCGCCAGAAGCCAGCCCGCAGATACCGCCAAACAAACCCAAAGGATAACCAAGATGCCTGCCCCAATCAAAAGTCCTGGGGCCATCACCTATACCAAGGTAACCGTCCTCACCTCGCCCATTTCAAATGCGCTCATGGGTACGTCTCTGATGCAGCCAATCCTTTCGAAAGTACCAGGGTACCTCATAGAGCGGGTCAGCACCAACCCGTCAAATGTAGGGTGAGCGTGGCGCTTAACGGCCAAGTTCTCTTTTCCTCTCCATCCAATACAAAGGACGTACGCAACGCCGATGATCTTCTTGTGCCCGTATGTTTTCATCTTTTTCCGAAACTCGTGGTGGCGCCGTGTTAAAAAGGTGTGAGAACGCCAGGGGTCGCATTCAAATTCTGCAATCCGCTTCTTGAGCGAACGTGAATCACCTTTCGAGCGTCCCATGCGTAAACGGTTTCGTATAGCTCTCCTACCCTTGACCATGACGAGCGAGCCGTCTGCAACAAAGGGAATTTTTTTGGTCTTGGTGGTGCCCTCTTTCTCGATATCAAAGTAGGCATGGGTCCATTTGCCTCCTGCTCCGGTGCCTGAGAGCGTCTGGCTAACTTCGCATCTCACAAGGCGGCCCTCTAGCTTGAGAAAGCCCCCATCAGTGCCGCGGAAAGTGTTGGGTTGGTCGGGTTTAGGCAAGGAGCACGCCTCAATCACCCTAGCATCGGGTACAAAAAAGTGGCTATAGGTCTCCTTCCACACAACTCCAGTGTTGACAGAAGCCCAGGAGAAGGAAGGCGCCTTTTGCTTCTCATATGGGAACGTGATCTTGGTCGAGTTTGTCTGCCCCGGGTGTAAACTCACTTCCCACAGCAGACTTTCCTGTAGATTGCTCAGCCAGTGGCCTGCTATATACTTGTCTTTCATAGCCATCGGACACTGGCAAGCTATGCCAGCGATGCCTGACAACCTGTCCCTGGGGCGGACAGTCCCATTGCGCGCGGTATACTGCTGGACGGCCTCGAACCACAGGGATGCGTGCTCTCGCCCCTGGCCTGGATATAGCATGCCTTCAAAGACGTCAGTCCTGGAATACTTGGCCTCACGATCTTTACGAGGCAGGACTGTTGTTAGGTCCTGACCTGGACGCAGCAAGCCTTCAAAGACGTCGTTCCTGCGATACTTGGGCCTCAAATCTCCAGTACACATGTTGTGACGCCTGCAGTTAACCGTGACTGCGGCCGAGGTGAAGGATATCACCCGAGTTCCCAGGAGAGCCTCTTCATAGCAGCGTTGTAGCCGATAGAGGGGCCCGGTTCGCCGAAAGGACCCTTCATACTTGCGGGATGACTCGTCGATGGCATCAATAGGGGAGGTGCGGCGGGAATGTACTCTGCGCAGCGTGAGGGTGCCGCTGCCGCCAGAGGGAGCTGTGAATTTAAGCTCCTTGGTGATCCAGTCCTCTTTACGGGGGTACAGAAACGAGTCATAAGGAGAGGTTGAAGAGGCCGCGACAATGGTGACAAGGGAATCCCTGAAATAAGCACAAACAAACGGTTTTTGCTCCTGAAGATCTTGCTCATTATCCTGAAGGATACAGAGAGACTCCACATAGAGGTAGTGAATCTTGTTCTTGTAGGCGACTCGCGCGGCGTCTAATATGGCCTGTGGCAGGTGGATAAACGAAATGCCTCCCAGCCAGTCCATAATGTTGGATTGGAGGAGCCTTGGGAACTCTGGGTCGTCCTCGGACCAACAATGACTCAGGGTCGCGTACTCGACCATATCTGGTAAATCTGGCAGCCCTGGCTGCCTGCCCCTTGGCAGTTCCCATAACGAGATCTCCTCGAGATCCCAGTCGATGTGCAGCAATCGGCTGGGGGTGTAGTAGCATTGATTCATGCGATCGAGTGCATCCGCACAGTTTTGCATGCGGCAATTTAACCACCGCTCACACTCCCCGTCTTCCATTGTAGCGGACCTCTCCGGTAATGCAAGGTGCATATAGGGGAAATCCAAGGCTGACAATCCCCTCCGATCTGGGCAGAAGACTTCAATATCTGCTCGAAGGTGGATAAATTCTTTATTACGGACAATGGCCCCTTGGCATTGGATGACGAGCGGGAAGCCCTTTTGGACGTGGACCATGATAAAAAGAGAATACTCTCTTTGTGCATCTTGGAACCAGTCCATGGAATGCTCCAAGAAGAAGAGGTTGAGGGCGTCATATAGGAACCGGCAATATCGACAATCACGGAGTCTTTGGTCCTCACTGACTTCGAAACCTTCGCGGAGGATGAGCCGGGTAGGGATGGTGATGAAGTAATTGTCAGCTTCACCCTCGATTCTCGTCCTGTGGGTGAAACGCTCATGCCTTCCGTGCAACGCTTCAAAGTCTGGATCGAACTGTAGGCGATTGCAGTAGGGGCAACAGTCCTCCGAAAAGTCCGAATGCTTTCTCTTTATGGGAATTTTGGGACCGAATGAGAGGGAACCTGAGAAGCTGGCAGACATGATGGTTCGTTGATTGCCTTTGTTGTTTTTGTTGTTTTAAGTGAGTGGGCAAGCAACTAAAACGAGTTGAGTATAAGACACGTGTGAGTGAGAGAGGCAAAGGTAACTAACCGAGCCAGTTGAGCAACTGGGAAACTGTAAAGATGGTGCGTAAAGCGACGAAATAGCCCACCCAAAGGATGAGAGTGTTTTTTGAGGACGCTGTTGAAAGCGAAGCAAAAGAGGCTGGTTGTGAGGTGGTTCGTGTATAAGTTGGAGTGGAAAGGTAGGGGCAGATGGGCAGATGGGCAAGTGGGTAACTTCAAAGTATGCTGTTGTGAAGCTCAAGAAGATGGCGATGAAGTGAATCAAGTATAAGAGGGAGTGCAAAGGCAAGTGCAAAGGTAGAAACAGAGGTAACTCTGCGATTGGGAAACCAAAAAAAAACAATGTTATCGAAAACGAAGCAGAAGAAGATGGTGATCGAGATTGTTGGAGAGTCAAGTTTTCCGTCAACACAGGACGAAATCAGGTCTTTATATTTTACTTGTCCCGGAAGAAGCAGAAGTACAAGCAAAGGGTCACAAATGATAGAGCTGAAGGGCGAGCATCTGTCTATTCGCTCTGTATACGTGTATCTCTTGTCGATGGTCGCCCAACCATTCGATTCACACGATCTCGCATTCCCATCAGAATCGCAGCTTCAAGCCAGGAAAAAACGCCTCTTTCCAGGACCAGGCCATCGCTCCCCTTCTCGCTCTCTCTCCTTTTCCTTGGCACCATGCTTTTTTTTCTCGTGTTATCTCAGAGACACCTGCAAAAGGCGTCGCAGCCGCATGTAAAGCTGAATACTTAAAATTACCTTATCACGTCGCAAAAGCAGGTCCCGGTTGACCCCCAAGCCCAAATGACGCGTTTCATTCGCCCGTTTGCGAATCAAGCGCTTGTCGCCTCACTTTTTTTCACCTTTGGAGTGGGTCCCTTCCCATCCATGGCGTGGTATTGAAACCGGGATCTCTTTTCTTTTTCGTCTAAATATGCTCGTGCGCTGCAGCGGCCACAGCGACCAGGGTTGAGACCGGGGGTTGAGATTGAGACCGGGCAATTCTGCTGGTACGAAGCAGTATTAGCCCCCAACTGTCACAGACTAAGAGCCGGAGGTGATCGACCGGGAGCGACCGGCCAGCATCCACTCGGTGAGAAGAAGCGACGCCGTAGTTCACTCGTCGGTAGTGGCATTTTGACGCTGGTTATACCAAAACTGACGCCGTCTTCAGAGCTCTTTTTTTGCTGGAGAAATTCATCCAGAGCAAGTCTTGATCCAGCTCCCCCTCCCTCCCAAGCTGTCCTCGTCAGTCTGTCTGCCTAATTCAGGTGGCGAATACGCAGGGAGGGATGATGCATAAAGCAAACAACTGCAGGCGAAAGCGAAGGGGGAGAGAACACGAACAAAAAAAAGAAAAGAAACAAAACAATGAACAAGTGCGGCGCAGGAATACGCCGCATATGCACGCCGTACATGAAATCCCTAAGCAGTTTAGTATGGCGCCTCTTTTCAGTCCACCCCTCCCCCCCATGATCAATCTTTTCTTTTTTTTTTCTCCTTGTGCCGGAGCCCGATCTCCACGACTTATCGCCGATTGAAACCCCAGATGGGGCGATGCTGAGGTCGCGATAGAGGAGTCGGAATCAGCCCACGGTGCTCGGCACTTGGGCTTGGGATGAGCCCATACTTCGGAGGCCTACATTGTACAAAGTACGGAGTAGGTTCCCCCGTATTACTCCATACTGTATAAATTTGGAGAAACAAGCTTACAAGTTATTACCCCGTACGGAGTACAATGGGCGAATTGGGGGTGGGGCTGGACTGCTCAAAGTTGGTGCTGACGCCGGAATGACAAACCAAGCGGGTTTGGAGACCGGCAGCTGTGAACGAGTGAGTATTAATGACGGACTAATGCTTAGAATATCGCTGCTGCTACGCCGTAGGTTTTGCTGTTCGCGGGGATCAACTTGAGGGCGAGTAATTATTTAAACAGCGTTGAGAGAACACCGTCAGCGAGCGTATCTGCTGTCCTGGCCGTACTTTTACAACAACAACAACATCAGTACAGTACTCTGTGTGTGAGATCAGCAATAGTACGACGGCGATACGGTATACATACCCGACAGACCAGACAGTACAAAGTACAGTACAGTATACAGTCACAACTGCAATCTCTTTCTCACCGGTTTCGTTTGACGCAAAGCCATGTCACCCTCTCAGCCCAATCAGTCCCACGAGGCTACCCCCACCCCTCCGCTTCTGGACCTCACCATTGAGAACATCACGCAGAACGTGGTGCGAATCAACTCGCAAAGCGGCGATGCGCGCCTCAACTACCTGATGGAGCGGCTGGTGACCCATGTCCACGACTTTGCACGCGAGACACGCCTCAGTACGCAGGAGTGGATGGCGGCCATCCAGTTCTTGACGCAGACTGGCCAGATTTGCAGCGATGTTCGCCAGGTATGGCCATAGCCTTCTTGTCTCTCTCTCTCTCTGCCTGTATGCCCGTATGCCCGTGTGGTGTGTGTTTTGTTTCATTTTTTAATCAATATGAATCCTACGCTATGCAGCCTGTTCTGTATGCGGTATTGGAATGGCCCTCATGACCTTGTTTTCGTTTCTTTTGTTTTCTATTTTTGATGCATCCTGCTACCAAAAGTTCCCACTCACCGTCACTTCTGGCCCCCGATACCCATGTACCAGGTTTATCTTCTTCTTATTTTTTTTAAGCCCATTTCCGGTGAAACACATCACATGTTTCTCACAAGCTTTGTTTCCTCAATCCAAAAAGACGTGGCTGGCTGGCTGGCTGGCTGGCTGGCTGGCTGGCTGAACTGAACTGAATTGAACTGACATGCCCGGTCAAAGGAATTCATCCTGCTCTCCGACGTCCTAGGCCTTTCTATGCTGGTCGACTCCATCGACCATCCCAAGCCACCAAATTGCACGCAAGGCTCTGTGCTTGGGCCGTTCCACACCGGTGATGCGCCGCATCTCCCCATAGGCTCGTCCATGAGCACTGACGCTGCAGGAGAGCCCATGCTCGCATTATGCACCGTCCGCGACTCGTCTAACCGACCAATCTCGGGCGTCAAGGTCGACATTTGGGAGACGGACTCCTCAGGCCATTACGACGTGCAGTATTCCGACAGAGAGGCGCCGAGCGAGCGGTGCGTCATGACCAGCGACGTGGACGGCAATTTCTGGTTCAAGGCCATCAGGCCCGTAAGTTATCCAATCCCGGATGACGGCCCGGTGGGCAAGCTGTTGGGGCGGCTCCATCGCCATCCATGGCGGCCAGCCCACATGCACTTCTTGTTTGAGAAAGAAGGGCTAGATCGCCTAGTAACGTAGGTACCAGTACTTCGTACTCTTCCGCACTCTGCTGCATGATTTAATCGCTCTCCGGGTTCACGTTGTCGCCCTGTCATGTCGCTGCCCCTGTCCCCCCCTCCCATTCTAAGTAGAACACACCAATAGTAATGACAACCGGGCGAGAGTGGGGTCGAGCAATTCACTGATATCGTAATACGCTGTAATAGGACGCTCTTTCTCCGAGGCGACAAGTATGAGACGTCCGATGTCGTCTTCGGCGTCAAGACGAGCCTGGTCATCGATCTCGACAAAGCCGACAGGGATACGGCGATCGAGTACGGAGTCCCCGAGGGAGCCTGGCTGCTCAGGCACAACTTTGTCTTAGCGAGCACAAGGGAGACGGAGGAGCTGAGAGACAGGAACGCCATGGAGGCGATGGAGAGCCTGGGGCTGAAGACGAAACTCGTTGACCACCTGCCTGTTCCTGATTTAGATTAAGTTGTAAACCACACACTCTGGGACTTTTCTAAGTACGCAGCCCTTTGTGCTCTTCATTCTGCACTTGCTGGGTACAGTAGTAGTAGTTGGCACTGGATATAGCAACCGCAGAAGTATGGAGTAGCAGTTTCGTTAAAAGAAGAGAATAGAAAAGAAACCACTCAAGATACCACAAAATCAGTGCGGTTCTCGGTCGTGCCAAAACATCATAAAAGAATCAGTGACCTCTCGGGCCCGATTTCATAAGCTTTACAACATTCTCGTAGTATCCCCCCGTGCCGCCGTACTTCTCAACAAGGGCCTCCAAGTCTACCTGAACCTCCTCCTCCTCTCCCCCCTTTCCCCCCTCTCCCTCATCCGCTCTTGTCCGCGTCCTTCCCAGCAAGCAAGTGTTCCTCGTGCTGGGAATACGCAACATCTCCGTCTCGACCGTCCAGCCGCAGTCCTCCGCAATCCTAGACACCCAGTCCACTAGCGACGCATAGGTCGACCTAGCCTTGGACTTGTCTCGGGGAGGGGGTGCGCGAAACTTCTCACCGGTCAAGTTGTGGCTGCAGCAGGGGATCATGATAAATGGACAGCTTGAGGAGGCAGCCAGTATGGGCGTCCAGGGGGTCAGCTCGTCGGCGTGGTTGGAAATGATGAAAGTGCCTGGAGGGAAAGCCCCGTCATGTATGACGCCGTCGCGTAGCAACTCGGACTCAGCTTCAGGTGGCTCGCCGGTCCGGGCTTGACCGCTTGTTGATATGACGGCTGGGAGCAGCAGCCGCTCCTCCAGAGAGAAACCAGAGGGTGAGGCATGCCCCCGCGTTCTGTACTGGGCCCAGGACTTGCGCTCTCTCGCGTCAAATCCCCAGCCAGAATAGCCCTCCAGTGTCAGAAGAGCCACCAACAGTCCGTTTCCGCAACCGATATCGACGAAGCCAGGGAAGGCAGTGGTGTCCTTGGGATACATGTCGCTCCACAGCTCAATCAGAAAGGCGGCTATTCCCAAATCCTCAAAGACGTGCTTCGAAGGGTCCGTCTTTTCGGCCCACGAATCGACCATCTGGCGAGCATATTTGCTCTTGAGAAGTGCGTACCGGTTCTGAAATCTGTCCTGGGGGATGACCACGTCATGATTAACTCTCTTCACATAGCCCTTTACCGCTCCGTGGCCGTGCTTGTCGAGAATCTCGAGCAGATGATAGGCCGTTCGTTGTAGCCTCGAGTCGCTGACGGGGTGTTCTGGATACGGGAGGAAGTGAACAGATATCGTGCCCTGGGCTTGGTCCGAAGCAGAGGTCTCATTCCACTGGTGAAGGTGCGCGATGCCCTGAACTTTGGGATGGTAAAAGGGGAGGCTATCTGCCGAGGGCGAATGAGGCACATATATGACGAGCGTGGACAGAGGAGCAGCAGCAGCAGCAGCAGCAGCAGCAGCAGCAGTGGCGGCGGGGTTTACTTGTAAGCCGTCCTGCGCCGTCTTGTAAAAAGCGCACGTCTGATCCAGGGGCTTGTCTCTCCGCTCGTTTCTGGGGATGAGTCTGCGGACGAGGGTGCGAACGAGGGTCATGCCGCGTATCGGGACGGCAATGGGGCTGACCCCGGGAGTATGAGCATGAGTATGAGTCTGCCGAGAGGAACTACCGGATGCTTGGGTGCCGAGCAGATGAGCATCGGCAGTAGCATTGGCGTTGGCATTAGCATCGGCATCAGCATCAGTATCAGCATCAGCAGCGCTACTGCTAGTAGAACTACTACTGCTAGTAGTTGCTGCAGTCGTGGCACTACCACGATCATTGCTGCTCTCAGCCGGCTTCTCCCCAGTCTCGTCGTGCAGAATATCGGCACGAAACAGCCAGCTCGAGTTGAGATTCGGGTTCTTGATGAGATTCATCATCTTCTCCGCAAAGACATCCGGCCCAAAGCTACAGGCATGGCTGTATAGGGGCACCCAAGTGCGGTTGGCCGCCTCCTCTTCGAAAAAGGGCGGAGACCCCAGCGGGATCTCTTGCGGCTGAAACACCATGCAGACGAGAATGGCGATGCCCAGATCTCATCTAATCTATTACTGGATTGAGATGCCTCTCGACTGCCGTCCCATTCTTTTTGGGATCTCGGCAGATGCACGCTTGTTGTGTGATTACAAAGTCAAATGTGGCTAAATCTTTAGCACTGCATGGGATGAATCAGATTTTTTTTTAAGCGGCCCCTCCAACCAACAGCGGGTTGGTGTTGAGCCCCTCAATCTGCAACGGCCGGACCCCGTTCGGACCGGACCGAACTCGATTGGACTATTTTTTTTTCTTCTTCCCTTCGCGAGACAGGGGAGTCGCACAGATCTGAGATTTGATTTGATCATCAGATTGAGCTTTGTGAGTTTCTACCCCGTAAATACGAAGTACTGTACTGTATGACTACCGTGTGTTCGTGCAAGGTAGTAATACTAGTAGTGTACTATTTCCAGCAGCCCATTTTGCTAACTGATACGAGGCGAGATCCAGGTGCCCCAAAATTAGTGGCCAAACGCTTCCTAATCTGGATCGCTGTCGAATCAACGTTGAATGTCCACCCAAGCAGTTGACGTTAGCCTGCAACTCTCAATTCTCCAGATTCCGGGGTCCAGCACTTGTGACCCCCATAATGGCCGCCACCAATGTCCGATGTCGACATCCATTCAATATTCAATACACGAGGACGGACAAGGAGTGCTTTCAAGCCCCTCCTACCCCCCCCCCCCCCATACAAGCAGGAAGCGATGCAAAAGACGTATCACTCTTCGGATGCAAGGATAGCTATTCCCCGAACACTATCGACCATGAAGATCCCTTGAATCAATGATCCATTCACCAGCACTATCCCCAATCGGAAGCAGTTCCGGTGCATGAAGAAAAATGAAAATACGCGGACTCAGGCGCGATCCCTGGCTTCTGTTGACGATGCATGCAATCGACCAGCAGCGTTCCCAGAAAAATTACCTATCGGATCTGCTTCCGGTGCATGAAGAACAATTCAAGGATTTGCTTTGAAACCGGCGGACAGAGCAGCATGGGTTGCAAAAAAGATGCTGCACAAAACTGCCAACCGGATCCAGTTCCGCGATGCGAATCGATGGGGTTTTCAGCAGATCTTGCCATGTTGGAATATTTATGCATACGCATGCAACCACATGCGCAACCACCTTTCAACTGTCCATGCCAGCCGCGTAGGCTTCCGGTGCATATTTTCTTTTGCCTACCCTTGCCTTTTGAAGAATGTTTTGCATATTTTGGCAACCGGAAGAGAAGCCGCCTTGAGGGAAAAACGCATGCCCTGTCATTTCTGCGAGTCGGAAGAGAAGCCGTCTTTGGGGAAGTATGCACTGCCTGGGATATCAATGAAGCTCCCTTGTTGAGCTCTTCGCTTTCCTTACGGCGGCTTCCTTTCCGACTGGCAAAACTCTACAAGGGCTTTCATTTTCCTTGCGACGGCTTCCTTTCCGACTGGCAGATCTCGGCAAGGGTTGTTTTTACTATTTATAGCCATGCATTTTTCTCGTGGCGGCTTCTCTTCCGACTGGAAGAAGTTGAAGGAGAAGACAGGTGGATCCTTTAGTATCGCATTTCTTTTCTTCTGGCGGCTGCTGCTCTCATGCATCTGACAGAACTCGAGAAGGATTCCCACGATGGCCTTTTCGAGGGCTGCTGGTTGCATGGGGACGTGGCTCCTGAAGAAAGGAAATTGTGTTGGTGGAGAATCCCCCTGCCTTCCCTTTCAACTGCTTCTAATCAGAAGCGAGGCTGCCATGAGGAAAATGTAAATAGCTGATATAGGCCTACTACGTAAATTGTTAATGAATCGCTGCCAGTCAATGGTTAGAAGCTGCCAGTCGATGGTTAGAAGCTACCATTAAAACAATGCACTTATGCGTGGTGCTGTGGATAATCGTAATTCGTAATTAGTTGACATTGCGTACTGTAGGTATTGAACAGAATCTTGACCTTTGTTTTCGCATGCTTCTCAGCCTTCTCTGAAGTGGAATATTCCTCTTCATCTCGAGCCGGCGCCGGTGCCTGCAATGGTAATGACGGCGACGGTTCTTGGACGAACTCTCTTAGAGCAAGGTAGACGGCATCTTGGCCGATAAGGCTGGGCTGCCCGCCATCTTAAGTTGACTGGGGGTCCTCTAAATACTGGATACCTGGGATGCCAAGCAGGTCCTCGATGGAAAATTCCCGACCCGTAGCTGCTACCGCCAAACGTTGAGGGTGCAGTCTATCGTTGCGCTGCCTTGTCAAACGGTTTGTCAAAGATAACCTGAGCTGGGCTTGCACCCCGAATTTAGTGTTAGCTGTCAGTCAACGGTGTGGCCAGTGGTGCCGCGGTCGGGCTTAGCCTCCATAATATACCGTATGCATTTGGTTGGTCGACAACGACCCAAAGAGCCATTATCATATGTCTGGGTCTCGAGGAGCTGCCTGGGCTCCTACACCCCGTAAAAGCTGCTCTCTTAAAATAAAATAAAATAAATTCCGTAGTTTTCGACGCATCGTGAAAGTGCATCGGCGTCGTGGCGCTAAGTTTTGTGCTTGTTTTTTCCCTGTTTCCTTACTAGGTAATACGGAGAGTTGGATAGCGTGGGTGTGCGGGGGAGTCCCTCCGTAGTAGTCGATCTTGGCCCACAAGGCGCCTGGCAGCATCGCGCGCTACTTCCTGTCGCCGAAGCCCATTGCCAATTGCGATCTGACAGGTGTATCGCCTGTTAGAAGTCTGCATATATGTGTATAGTGTTGTAGTAGCTTCTGAAAAGAATATAAATAGAATATAAAAAATGTATATAAAAAAGCGGCCCAAGACGGCATTAGTGCTCCCTGGTATCTGTACTAGACTCCATCATAACTCAAGTCGACCAACCATTGTATGCTCCGTCTTCCGGGCTGAAGATAGACTAAGACATCCGCACAAGTCTCCATCTTCAGCTCCAACAGCTCTTTGACGATACCAAGACGGAAAGCCAAGGTACATTTGCTGCCATTGGCCGCTTAGTTTGTCTCACTACGACATAGTATAGAGACCATCTTCTGTGTTGTGCTCTTCATGACTATCTTCTCATCACCGTGTAAACACCATAGCTCAAACTGTAACCAATCTATCATTCTTGTTGACTACCTATTAGTCTGGTCTATAGAAGAGAAATAGCAATAGGAAATCCCTTACCACTTCCGAAATGAAATCTCAAGCCGGAAGGGTACGCATAGCTAACTACACCAACAAATGACGACTCCATTCTAGTCAAAATCCCAAATAAAGCACGTCGAAAATCCCAATAGCTCCAAGTCAATGACATTGTTGCGGTTGATAAAATTAGTCATCAGCCAAATCACTTATACTTCCATTCTTCATTTTTTGTTGGTAGTTGTGAAACTCCTTCTTCATTCTCCGCACAAGAAATTTGGTAATTCTGCCAAAATTAACCTTGGGCGAAAAGGAGCCAAATTGCTCCAGGTCTACAATGATGATTCTATCACCCACAAGGTGAAAATTGTCCAGCTTCATGTCGTTTTGATAGTAGCCAAAAGAGGCCACTGCAACGATTGAGTTGCGCAGCAGCTGCTCGACAACCGGAACGACCGCGTGGTCATCTTCATCAATGTAAGACATACTGAAGCCGCCAACATCAGACAGCACATGGCTTCTCACCCCCATGTATTTGGTGGTTCCATGATATTGCGGGACGTAGATGCCCTGCAGTGATTGCAGGGCTCGATAGCACGCGATTTCGGCGTCAAACTCACGCTCCCATCCTAGCTTTTCTGTCTTTAGTACAATGTTTGAAGAGATGTACCACTCGGGAAACCATTTCCGTAGATAAGGCTGTGTAAATTGGGGACAAGAGGAAAAAGCGGCTGTAACGACTTTATCGAACTTCTTGGGCCGGATTTCCAACCGGCGAACATTGCGGTGCTTGGAATTGTACACCTCTCCGGTGCCTTGGATCGAACGCGTGCGAAACCGAAAATTCTACTCATAAAGGATGATATTATTAGCTGAGTACGTCAAATGGCTGAGGTTCAGATCAACTTACAACTGTTTCCACGGGCCTCGACCACGAGTTCATTCGCTCTCGATACAGTCCTGGAGGGATTTCAGCCATTAGACCGGTAACCTGCTAAGATGCAGGAATACAACAAGATTGAAGGTCGGCAAAAAATATTATGTAGCTAGGCAGTCAAGAAATTTACAGGAGAAGAAGAAAGAAGAAGACGAGAGAAAAGTAAAACTCACTTTCCCGCTGGTGTGACAAGAGGCATGGAAACCTACCTTACTACAGGTACCTATATATGGAAGTGCAGGTGGCTTGCCAAGCCAATCAATCATAAGATATACTTCGTAGACGACCAAGCAATTCCCCTATCGACGTACAAACTGCAGGAACAAACTTAATAGTGCGGCTCGGCGCTTAGTGCCCGAAGACCAATTTGGGTTGAGGCGTCAAAGCTTTACATGTATGTGTGTTTGCTGGCCAAAAGTTAAGACGGTACAACCCGAGTGGCGTACGACACCATGCAGTAATTTTGTGGATATTTGGGTATTGGATATTGGATATTGGATATTGGACACTTGACACTGGACACTGAACATTGGACATTGGACATTGGACTTTCATAGCATTGCCGTGACCAAAGCGCATATCACACACATGCGCAATCGACGATCTAGATGAGATTTTTGGGGATGAATTTCTAGATCTGCTTGAATGTTGTAAAGCCCCCCTTTGCGTGAAAATCACGTCGATAATGGTGGGTAACACAGCGACGCCAGTTATCGGAACGCCTCCAGATAATCCAGACCAACCAGCTCTACACCGCCAGCTTAGGAGTCTATGACAAGACCATTGATGAAACTTGGGAAAGATGCATAGATTAGGTTCAAAAATTACTCGTATCGCAAAGCCCAGGCAGAATCTCCCGCGGTCATTGACAAGCCTTGCCTTGTACGGTCTCTCTACCTTTGAGTACAGAAGAGAGAAGAGCAACCATGGGCGGGCCTGGCAGAGTACGATAAAAGAATTCATGTGCTACAAGTTTAAAAGCTATTAATGTAATCCCCATCGGCACCAAGGGTTCACTCAAGTCGAGAAATGTCTGAGAGGTCGTCATTAAGGTCTGCAAAACTCAAATATCTTGTACTTCCTGAACGATGACGATACGACTAGATCTGAGAAATGCAGCGTTCAAGGTTTAAACAGCTTAGTGGGGGTATTTGGGGACCTCTTGGACGAAAAAGCGGTATGGTCACGGTCACTTGTCGGAATTCGACTCGCTTCTCATACCTAACATGATCGTATCTGAACGCCATCACGCTTCCGTCCCATCCTTGGCCTCCATATGTTTCGTCGAGGAGAAAATCCAACTGTTGCAGATACGTATATGTCAATGCACCCCTTAGACACCGATGAGCCAAGCATCGAGACATAAAAAAAGAACTCAGACATAAATACACAGTTGCCGTAATCGTAGTAGTTCATATAGCCTCCAAGCCGGTGGCTTAGTTAGATTGCTATTCATTGCCTTTTCCGACACGATTAACTAAACCAGTCTTTCTTGTTATTGAGGCTTACAGGGCCTAGATCTTCGGTTTGCCCCTTTGGAGAATACCTGGCTCCGCGACTGAAGTCTTGTCTCGTATTAAACGTCTATAAAAGGACGTATGTCCCTTAGCGCAGTCATCTAGTGCTGCATGTAGAGCAGCTGAGAGCTTGCATCATGGATCGGCCTGCCATGTACCCGATATCTTTGAACCGGACACACTGAACGGGAATGCTTCTTAGGTGACAGAATGGTAGCAATTCGCTGAATGATCGCTTTACAGCAGCGCTGGAGGTTTGACTTGCTTTAGCACGTTTTACTTGTTGCTTTCAAAGGCGGCCCTTGGTCGCCGATCCGTTGTGATTCGTAGCTTTCGACATCTCCAACATTTTTCATCCGATGGAAGACGTGAGGATCAAAGCTAGGTGCATCGTCTGCTACGTGTAGCTCAGTATGTTCCCAGCTGAACTCCATATCTATATATATTCGCCGTGGCGGAAAAATTCCCTCGTCACTGAGAAGCCAAATTTCACTCGTCTCCAGTCATGCTTATTGGAGAGAGCACTCTGGCTCTCTTGGGGTCGCCAGGATGACGCTGCATCTGCTCTATTCGCTTCCGCTTTTGATCATCTCTCTGAGTTTGCTGCTGTGCCAAAATAGATTTCCAAGTCTCGTCTTCAAGAGCGTCTTTTGCACTTGGTCGATCCTGCGGCTCCCAAGCCAGCATTCGACGTAAAAGTATTAAAAATGGTTCCTTTATGCGGCCTTGTTCGCTCTGAGCGTCCAGAGTCCTTTTTAGATTGCTATAGGTTGTACTTGTTATCTTAGTATTCACTGGCTCTTGTACGAAAGTGAAGAGCCATGAGGCAGCGAGAGCCCAGACATCAGCTTCAGTCCCCAAATCTGCCAAATCTTTCCAGACCTCAGGTGCGACACATATGCTTGCGCTAAGCTCCTCTATACGCCGCATATAAAGGGATATGACCGCCTTTTTAGGTAGAGGATGGTCGTCTGCTGATAATGTACATTTTGTATTGGCCAGTATAAGTAATGACTCAGGCCGAATATTCCCATGGACAATCTTGTGTTTATGAAGCTCGTTCAGTCCCAACAGGGTCTGGTAAAAATAACGAAGGCGTGTACTGGAATTTTCTCTCCCCCAGCATAAATTGCGAAAATTATGCTCGGCTAACGGCATGGAATAGTATATCACACCATTACATTCAGGGGGTTCGTTCTGTTCGTCGAACACAGAACAGACTCTGAATTTACCGTGATCTGGGATAATCTCCCGCTTTTCAGAAGTGCGTATAGAGGATTCCTCGTACCCCTGATATGCACACCAAGCGTCGTTAATACCGAGTAGACCACTGTCCGGGTTGTCCTTGTATATATGAGCAGTTTTGAGCCGACTAAGCATGTATTGTCGATTCAGCTCCGCGGTCTCGTCTTGCCGCCCCTTGGTTTTTCTCCTGGTCTTGTCTTGCAACTTCTTTACGGCAACTGGCTGCCCCGTAAGAATATTGACACCAGATCTTATAGAAGTCCCTGGAATATTCCGATGGAACCATACATTCCAAGAAGTATATGTTTCTGTTGTAGGGATGAAGTTGAGCAATTTCGATGGGCGAAGGCCATGGTAGCGATGTCTTAGATTCATGTTAAGCCGCCCATTAAACTTTTGATGGTCTTGATCCTCGAGGACAAACTCAAGAACAAACCGATATTGACCAAAACGAAGGTAATTCTTTCTTCGTCGTAAGACACAGGTGTCTCCTGATTTTAATTTTAAATCGCTGTCATTCGTACTACCTCGTTCATAAACAACAGGTTTGTTGTCAGAATGGGACTTAAGGAGCAGTACGCCAGAATGCAAATGGAAGTAAATAGTAGCATTCAAGTCTTTAATGTGTTGTCGGAATAGATTGACGCCGGGTCGTTTCCCTGGCGGACATAGGAGAATATCCACTTTGCAGTCATACGCGCCTCTCCTCAGGTCAGGGCCAGCGCCAATACTCCATGTCAAACCTCCACAGTCACGATTGTCGGACGACAAGGATAACGATAGCTGGTAGCCGATTGCATCTTCGTTGCCTATGAGGTTGGGGGGTGAGGATGCAAGGCGAACGTAATCCAGCAGCGCAAGAGCTTCATCGTTGACGGCAGAGAAGACTGCAAACCGCATGTCACTGACTACACGGGTTGTCGTGCTTGGTCCAACATCGCCGACCGTCGTCATGAGTGCTATGAGAATATAGGAAATGAAATAAGCCAAGCAAATAACATGCAAAAGACGCGTACCTATATATTAGTAGCGTAATACATTGCTGAGATGCAGAGGCACACAATATAGTACTGTACAAATGAACATCGTTTTGGGGGGTTGCTGGCGACTTGGTCGCATCCCAGACGTCACGTGCACTAGGCAGCAGCACCTTTCCAGATGAACATCCAACGTTCACGATGACACAATGTACCGCCATCGCAATTTCTCCCAAGCGTCTCGAAGCACCACAAAATCAGTCTACAAAATAAAATCATGGCAAAAAGAAAATATGTTGGCTCGACGGCCACGATTCCACCGTCCAAAAGGACGAAGCTGGATGCGTCAACATGCGACATTCGCGCAGCAACATCTCTAACACCTCCAGCATCATCACAAACGTCCTTCAACCGACCCGAGAAGCGAAAAAGGACAGACTTAGTTGAGGATCTAAATCGATCAAAACGACCCAGAACGAGCAACAGCTTAAGCAATTCGACAACAAGTTCACCCCGGTCAAGCCCAGTCGCATGGCCGAACCTTGAGGACGCGGAGGTTTCAAGCGACGAGGAAATGGATGAGATGGCGCGGCAATTCAGAGAAGCATACAAAAGAGTGTCAGAAATGGGACCAGAAAGACAGCACGACTACCGACAACGCATCCTCTACCAAGATCCCCTGCCAAGTCCGACGCCCTCCGATAGGGACACGATAGAAAGCGATACAGACGTATTTCCAACCACCGAGACGCAGCAAACGCGAAATTCTGCACTGAAATCCAAGAAAACACTGTCTCCTAGGCTACAAGTAACGCCTCCGGCCCGTACTCGGGCCAGAGGAAATTCCAGATCTCGCCTGCATATTAGAGAAGACGACGCAGCACGAGCTCGCCAGCAACCAACCCCGAAACGCCAACCACACCGAAAAAGAAAGGAAAAGGAGGAGAAGAAGGAGAAGAATAGTGGTAACGGTGATTTGCAAGACTGGAAATCTTCACCTGTCGTGCAAGGCTTTTTGGGTTCAAAGAGGTCTTCCAGACGAAACGCCGAGTGTGAGCTATGGTATCTGGGCGACGATGGTAAGGCGTATATGAGGTGAATGGCAGGCGAGAACACGAGGACTCAGTACACTATCTAAGCTTCAGTCGACTGAAGAGGCATACCCGTTAACCTGGCAGGGCTGGGGGCAGCGGGCAGCCTTTTTTCAGCCTAAACCGACTGCTAGCACATTGCGACACAATCCTCACTTCCTGGCATGGTCGTTATCCTAGCAGGGCTGGGTGCAGCGGCGTAGTCAAGAAGAGATGCGGTTCGAGTTCAATGTAGCTTGTTCCCAAAGGCATGGTCGTTATCCTGGCAGGGCTGGGTGCAGCGGCGAAGTCTTTGGTGGCTTAGAATGGGTTTACAAAGTCCTGGTGGTTTAAAATGGGTTTCCAGATGCACAAATGGAAGGCGTTGGTGTTTTTGGTTCTTGGTTTAATGAGATACCCCAGTTAGTTTATTGTTTTGCGATTCAAGTAAACACGAAATGTGTACAATTCATTATCGATGTTGGCATCTAGCTGAAGTCTGCTCTATTTATCCCTAACCTTTTCGCCCAGGTACTAGACAGGTAATTATACTTCAAGTCTACAGAGTTATTTATGCCATGTTTGCTCAAGGTGTGCTTAGCCTTGTATGGCTGGGCTGCACTTGAAAAGTGAACCCCCGCAAAGCGTAGCAAGAAAAAGTAATGAAAGATTTGCCTCATGAAATATTCATAAAAAAAGATAACCATTTTTCAAAGTAGCCTCAAGCCAAAAAATAGCAGAAAACAAGAGGGAGAAGAAAGAAAAGTTAGAAAAAGGAGAAAGAGAAAAGAAACAAGAAAAAAAAAGACCACTTGGAGCCGCAAGACTGAAGCGTCATTTTCAAATCTATCCAAGTTTGCATGCTCTATATATCCGGAGCCCAATAACAAGGTAAGGTAGGTAGGTAGGTAGTAAGTAGTAGTTTGTCGTAACCATCGACCTCTAAATGGCCGATTCGATCTCTCCAGCGAGATCCTATGTACATACATGAGAAAAAATATTTGAGCGGCAAACAATGTTTTATGTATATGCTCTCGCTCTTTCAAACAGTACTCCTTCAAGCAGCCCAGACAACGATAAAGGTCAGCCTTCTTAATAAACGCCTTTACACGCATCGCCGTAACAGAGCCAACCCGTCGCTCTTCTGCCACACATGATGAATTGCTCAAGATATCGAGGACAGCCAGCACTCATATACACACTAGGGCTGTTTGTGATATACGCGCGGATCAGGTGATGACAATTCTCCCTCGTGAGATTCACGCGCGACTAATTATAAAATAAAAACAAGACTCGAAAAAAGAAAAGATGAGCGTCACTGTAGGCATATGGGACAGTCAAGATGAAACTTGTTTAGTCGTAACCAGCACCACGCTGCCAGGGGCTATACACATTAGTTAGGATGATATATTCTTGTTATACCAAAGACATTAGATTAAAAAAAACTTACCTTGCGTTGTTTTGTGCTCGGAAGCCGCCAGGGCTGGTGTTGCTGTTGCTGCCATACGAGGGACTACGTCCCATTGGCGCTGATGATGAACCTTGGCCAAATGACGAATGAGACTGTTGTTCATTGGCTGGGAAGAGTGGCACAGATGGGTTGACGGGGGATACTGAACGGGTCGGCTGGTAGAACCCGGCTTGAGGGTTCATGGACTGAGGAGCATAAGTCATGCTGGTGGTTTCCGTGGGGTGGCGCTGTTCATCGGATGCGACCGATGATTCCTCGTCTCCGAACTTGTAAGCTGCCTTGTCATTGTCACCTCTGGCCGTAGCTGCCAATGCGTCTAATTCAGTGGCAGCACCGTTGTTCAGCGCCGTCTGTGATTTCATGAAGGATGCACGATCATCTGCCATGAACTGATATCGGGCGTCAGGATTCTTGCGCACGATGGACCAAATAGTTGAGGCAACGACCATGAGCAGGAGAACCGTAGAGAAGATGGCGTTGAGGACAAACAGGACGACACCAACAACACCGATAGCCAACAAAGGCGCGCCGAAAACATTGGTGAAGATGAGCAAGAAGATGGAGTTTAGGAAGTTGATGACATAGACGGCAATGTTGAACGAGTTAGTCTTCTTATCCATCCACGGGCGCAGCACTGATCCGGCAATGAGCATGCCAATCTCAAGGATGATGAAGCCAACAGCCTGGGCAACGTTTGTCTTTTGCGCAAAGGCTACAAACATGGCTTTAACAAGGGTGTAAACCAAGATGGGCCCGATGAAGTAGTAGGCAGAGGCACGGAACTGCACATAAAGGAAGCCCCATTTGTTAAGAGCCTGGGGATCGGAAAAGAGGATGTACGCAGCGTTTCCATGCATGTTGATAGACCGGCGCGCAATTTGAATCACCTTGCTGGCACCCCAGACAAGAGCAACAAGCGGACAAAAGAAATAGAAGACGGCAAGCACAATCTCGGCGGCGGAGTCAACCTGAGTAAATTCCCAGAGGCACAGGATGGAAAGCTGCGGGAAACCGATGAGAGCGATACGGTAGAGGATACCTTTGAGAACGGTGCGCCAGCCATTGCGGAACTCGGAGAACTTGTCCGATTTCATCATGCCTTGCTTGGCGAGACCTTCCAAGATGAACTTGAACAAGGTGATGCCAAACATGGTGAAGATGGCAAAGAGCCAAAAGAAAGTCAAACCCGTAACGAAGAGGTTGGTGGTTTCAATCTTGGCCTGGAATGCCACACGCTGAATTCCATATACGACATAGCCTCCAGACGGGGACAAAATGTTACCGCTTCGTCGCAGCATCTTCATGGCAGATGCGGGTAGAAGGGCAAGACTACGCCTCATGAGGTTCTTGCCAGCCTCGAGACCAGCATCCAGACCACGCTTCTGAACAGAGACGGAAACAGATCCTAGTGAGCTAAAGAGGGTGGCAGGTGTGCCGCCAGTAGCGCGCTGATACCAAGTAAAGATAGTCTGCATGAAACCGACGTGGATGATGCCCATGGACCACTGGAAATTCTGAGTCCACGCTTGAACGATGGGAGGCAGCGGTACGCCGGTCAAGCCAATCATGGCTTGGGCCTGGAAATAGCCAAAGAGAGAAAGCGAGAGGGCAGCAACGTGGGCAGCGGTATTGGAGTGACCAAGTCCGTTGAAGACAGCGGAAGAAACCAAAGCCATACCGGCAATAATGGCTGTAGCCCATTTCACGCCAACCAGATTAACTGTCAGGCCATTGGAGATGCTGGCTTCGACACAAGCAATGCTTTCGCCGGTGGTGGTGAGATTAATGCGCACCTTGACGCTCGCATCCAGATCAGGAATGGTGTAGGCGATAGAGGGAATCTGAGCTGCGGCATCGGCGGGGACGGGCAGGTTGAACGGAATATTGAATTTGGCAGCAGCCGTCATGGGACACATGCCAGCAAGCTGGATCTTGCACGGATCGAGAGTGGTCTTGAGAAAGGTGTACCCGTAAGCCGAAGCCTCAATGTCGAACATGACATAGCCCTGAACAGAAGAGGTGGCCACCAGGTTGATGCTGGCTGAATTGTTGCCTGGGGTGTAGACGACGTTGAAGAAACTGGCCTGGAGACCCGAGTTGTCCTGGCAGGTGTTGAGGGAGGTGGAGGTGAGCATCTTTTCAGCAGCAGAGGCTGGTGACAGCAGAGTAGCCATTGCGGCCAAGAGGAGCGAACTGCTCCTCGACGAGAACCACATGTTGGCGGTTATTTGTCGATGTTGCTGTTATTACCAGTGATTGTTGATCTGTATTTTTCGGTGAAAGAAGATGAGTTTGTCGAAAGAGGCAAAAAATGGTTGGACAATTAAAAGAGCCGTTATCGTCCCGCGGAACGTCTCGATTGCTTTAGAAGTTTACAGAAGTTGAAGGGGGGTTGACGCCAACGACGAGGTTTGGAGATGATGGTCCGGCCAAAGGGGTTCTTTCGGTATCGGGTCAGTTCACAGTGCAGTGACTGATAAGCTTGGCGATTGTCAGAGTCGGGGAATAAATCAGAAACCTCTTTAGGTTGGTTTGCGAATTTATCGTCGTCGTTGTTGTCGTCGGAGCGGCGGCGGTTGTTTGATAAAAGCGATCGGAAGCAGCGTGGTTTGTGTGTAACACGGCGGCGAAAAAAAGGGAGGAACGAAGCGGAAAAGGGAAGAAAAAAAATCAAGATAAAAATTGCGATATTTAGAACGAGAGAACAAAGCGAGCGAACATGTTTATCATGAGGGTAAACCAATAGATGGATCTGTCGCCAAATAATCCATCCACACACGATGGAAAAATCTGGGGGAGGGAAGAAGAACAAGAAAGCGACAGAATTCCAGCGTAGTTGGGAAATGAGCGAATAGAGCAGAGTAGAGAGCGTAGAGAGGGAAAACAAGAGCGAGTGTGGTGTTTGCAGATTGTTACGAGTACGCGTCCATGGGTGGTGGCTGAGTACCCAGAAAGCGCCGTTTCAGGGCCGTATGAAAGTAGTATCCGCTCGCAGATCGAGCAAAACAGGTGGTGAAGCACTGGCTAACGGTATGGACAGCGCGGGCAAGTCGGCATGGCACGCATAGAGGATACGAGGTGGTAGTGTTATTACTCGTACTCCGTGCTCCGTACTAGCAGATTAAAATCAAAGATGGGGCCCTGGTCTCTCCTGAAAAGAGTAGGAAATGGCACGCTCATTCGACGAGGCGAAACGAGAACTGGGGGGTGACCCCTGGCTAGGCCAGTTTTTTTCTCCTCTTAACCTGTTGATGTCAGTAAGCGTTGTTTAGTTTCCCGGTTCAGGGGGGCAACAGATCCATACTGTGTATGTGCCGCAGCCGTCTCACATTGAAATGGCAAATCTTGCACCACTTCTTTCTGATGAAAATGGTGTTGAGAATCGTGGAAGATAGGACTTGAAGAGGAGGATATTGTGAAGAGTAGAGAGAGATGGAGAGATGAAAGAGAGTGATTTTTTTTTTCTTTTTTTTTTTCTTTTCTTTTCTTCTAATCTGTGCGCACGCAAATTGAAAGGACACGGGCACTGCACTTGCCTCTGCTAATTTCCCCTGCCAAGTACGTACCGCGGACGACTCCGTCCTGACAGGCCCAGTTGTGGCCAATCACGTATCCGGGTCCCGGCACTAATTACCCACATTTGCACCTATTCATGCACAGCCGCATCTCCGTGACGTGCATCGCCTCTTAAGAAAGCGAAGCCCTTTGCAAATAATAAATAATTAGTAGTAGTACTACTCCGTACTCCGTACTTACTCCGTATAATACAAGGCTTAATGCTTCGTACCTAGGACTATAAATACGGAGGAACGAACTTCGTATCTGCCCGTGTCAGCCCGTATGCATCGTATCTGCGTATTGTATTGTGTATTGTCGTGACGGCTCCTTAGAAGACACCAGGCGGTGCATTGATGCTTATTTGTATCGGTGATCCATTACTGGGAGTGTAGTAGGTACTATTCTTTTACAAGTAGTATTACTATTGACAGGTCCACAAAAGGCAAGTAAGTAGGCCTAATACGGAGTAGCTGATTTGATTTGACAGCTTTACTTCCTAATGGGATACATTTTGGGGGGCGATTTTTCTTGATAGCTCGACTCAAATGGGTACTATGCTGGAAAATCGGACTCTCACTCTCAGAGAGTAATACCGTGACGTCAAATATTACTACTATTGATTACCACTCGTGCTCATAACCCGTGGTTCGTATTGACTTGACTTGATAGTAAGTCGACCGGATAACCCAGCTTCCTGTCTCAGATATGCGCCCGAAGATTTTCGGAAATCACAAAGATGGGTAGGGAGAGAGAGAGAGAGAGAGAGAGAGAGAGAGAGAGAGAGAAAGAGCCCAATATTACCTGACGGCCCGATTCTATTGTTACACTTGAGTGAGACAGGCGCTCCATGTCTTGGAAGAGCGTCCCTTGCGCCCGAAAGTTTACGGGTTTCCAATCATTTGACAATCGGACTCCATATAGGCCAAGATTGGTGTACCCTACACTGAGACATGCGTCCGATGGCTTGCGGAGAACCAAGAGAGAAAGGAGAGAGAGGCTGAGAGGGTAAAATTTCCGCTTGGCATGATGCCTCCATGTCTTGGAAATCCGTCCCTTGCGCCCGAAAGTTTACGGGTTTCCAATCATTTGGCAATCGAACTCCACGTTGACCAAAACTTCTCGGCCGACATGGTTCTAACTTGTTGAATGGGACATGTCTTAACGAGCCAGCCAGCCTCGCCGGTAAGACATTGCGCCCGAAGGCTTTTTGGACAATCCAAGACAGTAAGACAGGATGCAATTGCCGCTTAGCTATCCAGCTTTAGGGCTCTATTGAGTGAGACTTGCGCTCAACAAAGATTTCGGATTACTAGATACTATTGAATATGTACGGAGCACCTACAGAGTAAAAATCCACTGAATAGTCATTGAGCATGAGGCATAGGCAAGTTCTCTCAGCCGTCTAAAGATGGAGCCACAGGTTAGTCTGGAGAAGCGGGGACTACGGAGGCGCTTATCCTTATCATGGAACGCAAGGTAAAACAACCACGGTTTACATCGTCAAACCGCCCACCCGTGGAGAATGCCCGATTCCCTGTAGCCAATCCTATTCCCCACGATCGTGATCCTCAATGCATAATTGGTGGTAGTGCTTGCGGTAACAGAGCGGTAGATAAAAAGTGTTTGAAGTTGCTGGGCTTCGATCTATTAGTCCGCTGCCGGGTATCAATTGGTGGCGGCCTTGACAAGCTGGAGGACAATGTTGCCTACGAAGACCTGGCACAGTGCATGATTAGGAGTTTTCCTATAAAAATGAATAATAATAAAGAGAAAAGAAAATTAAAGAGAAATCCCCGTCGACAGTTTGTTTATTGAAAAACGTGGTCTTGCCGTGGCGATTGGAGTAGCGTGAATATTGTGATTTAGGGAGATGGAGATGGAGTACTTCATAGTAGGCCTAGTTAGGTATGGAGTCGTTATCGATAGGGGGACGACACCTTGGCCAGGCGCTATATTATAGCGGACATTCTGCGCTACAGCGGCCACCATAACTTACTGTATCTATAGGGTAATGTGCCTACCAGCTTCGCCTGTCGTTATATTTCTGCAATTTTCGGCCATATGTAGATATAAGGAGGTATAACGGCCTTCCTGGCCCTTTATTGGGCTAAGAATTCGCCGTTTTCTGACGAGCCACCCCCCTCTCCGTCGATTAGTATTAGAAAAGACTGAGGTGCAAATTACTCGTTTGGACAATGTTGTTTTAATGTAGTTCCGACAGCCCTAACAGAATCCTGGTTAGAGACAATGGAGAAGCGCGTCTCGACCTACCTCGCTCGGCCCAGCGCTATAGTAAAAAAAAAATTCATCAAAATCATTCCCGGCCAGCGGCACAGAATTAAAATAAAAATAAAAATTAGCGATTATAGTGATGACGGAATTTTACTCCGCTTGACAAAAGAGCCACGACAGAGATGTATACTGTGCTCACACCAGTGTTCAGCAGTCAGCGATGACCTCACTGTATCTCACTTCTAACACTTGGGGTAATTCTGGGCCCAGTTGGCCAAAATCCACTGTATTATAGCGGACCATGCACCACATTGTAGCGGCTACTGCACTGTATCCTGTATCCTGGACAAACTGTGAGAGAAGAGAAGATCACCATCACCGACTTCTAGTGCCTACGACGAAAAACTGTCCGAGCAGGCCCGCTGAGGAGTCGCAGAGGCTGTGTTCGTTCCTGTTCGTACTAGCGACTGTTTAGAGTTCATCGCGGCCCGTGCCGGTCATCAATCAATTGACACTAACCATGGCTTAGAGCCTTTGCCCCCACACATTGCAGTTTAGTTATTTTGGAAAATGCTCAAGACGATGCTGAGAATACGAGAAATATGCCGACAAAAGTTCAATTTCAACCATGTGTATATGCGTAAATTTTTATTATTAGGCCTGGTAGCCCTAAGCATTATCAATTACCAGGCCTTGTCTCTCGACTTGTCTAATCTAGGGTCAATCTAAAGCTAATTCATCCTGCCCATTCCCGTCCTAAATTCCTAGCATCAGAACAATGCCCCTTGCGGTGCAAATTTGGCCTCCTCCTCCTTCTTGACCATTATGCGGCAGGTAAAGACCTGACAAACTTTCCAAATCTAAACATATGTACCTCCGCAATCTCTAGATTCAACCAACGCATGACCTGATCATGCTCTCCCATAAACTCCAAAGCACGCTCTCGTGGCAACTCCTCACGCTTTCTCTTCCCACCGGAGCCTTCAGCACTCGGGCCTAGACCGAAGCAGGGCAGAAGTTGCGGGCTGGGAAGTTTAGCCCGTTCGAAATGCACCATCATAATGGTTTCGGTCTGCGAGTTGCATAGCATGTTGCGCATTTCCCCCTCGCGGTGCATGACCCCAAGCTGGTGGATCTGCCCCAAGGCCTGGGAGGCTCTATGGGTGATGGTTGCCTTGGCCATATCTCGCACACAGTCAAACAGAGGCTCCCCGCCCCAGCTCAGAAGCAGCAAGTGGCAAAAGGAACGGTCGTTATGGTACCACGGCAGCGCCAGAGCCAAGTTGCCAAGACACACGGGGACATACCTCCCCTGGATTGGCTGGAGGTGATTATAAACTTTGCCTTCATACTCAATAAACCCGCGGTTCTTATCTTCCATGCCCTTTGCCACAAGAGTGTAGCCGTAGAATGACAGGCGCAGCTTGAAAAGCGCCCCACGCGAGCTTGGTAGACCGAGGGGGGCACAATCTGCGTCTGGGCCTCGATCCGTGGCAAGCTGGTAACGGACCAGTCGGCGAAATGTGCCCAGGTCAATGTGCGTCGTTCCATGATCCTTTACGTTGGGGCAACTTTGATCCAAGGGGCGGCCTTGTGTCAGCCCGATAAGGCATGCCTGCGTACAGTATGGCCGAGACTCTAGTTTTGGCAGGGTTTCCTGACGCTGGCTCTGTTCCGAACTAGACTTTGCTGATGGCATTGCTCCCCAGACCGGGAAAGGAGGGCACCGCATCATAGCAGCGGCGGCAGAGGCAAGGGGGAGTTGGGGTCGTCCCTCGGGCTCATTGGCATTAGTCGAGGCCGTATGGGTTTGGGCATCCTCTGATGACTTGGATGCGGCGGAACAGGTCTGAATTGGCTCGGGTGTAAAGCAGTTCCCTTTCTGGGCCCTGTGGGGAGCATCTTCATCCATTGGGGTCATGGTAGGCAAGATGTGCTCAACAGTACACAGTCCAAGTAGCCTAGACAGAGTTTTTTTGACAACTCCGGTGGTGGTATTGCGCTGAGAGGGTAACAGCGAAGACGTGTAAGACGAACTGTATGATGGAGTTCTTGTCCTGTACGTCCGTCTAAACTCTGTATAAGTAGACAGTGGTGATGGCCGTCAGGGCCAGGATATAGAGAGCTGAGCCTGGTGACACAAAGTGTACCTATGTACGAAGTATAAGATTCGTACTTCGTATCTCATAGCATCTCATCTCTTATTGGGGCTCAAAAGAGTGGTGGTAAAGCAGCCATATCCCAACCAGGCAACGATAGACGGTCCGAATGACCCCTAAACGCCCCAATCCAGCCACAAAATCGCGTTCAAACATCATTAGTCAATTATTGCCTCTTGAGCACTGCTTTGTCTTGCTCCAGAGCTGGTGATATTGACATCACAGCTGAGCGTCAACCTTGGATATTTGGTGTTTGTTGCAACTGGAGCTTAACCAAACTCGGCGCGGACAAGGATTCCTGCATAAGCGCCATTTACCTTCTTTGCAAAATTGGGAAGTTTGGATTCAGTGCCAGGGAAGATTGGATCAACAGGGAAGTTGGGCTCGGTGACAGGGGAGAATGGACTTTCAAGATGCGCCTCTGGATCCTTCCAAGCCCCCAGCTAAACTGATTTCAGATACACCCCCCCTCTTGGTACAGGTGCCAAGCTGCAATCTCCCAATGGAAACGGAGCAATAAGCATGATGGCTCCACCGAGGCACATCGGGATGTACTCGAGCCGTGCAATAGCGCAGCCTTGTACGAGTGGCGCTAGGATGAAGTTGAACGGACCAGGGGTTTGGATGTGTCTGTCTCGCTCGACAGCCATCAAGTCAACCAGCAACCGGCATCTAGTAATACTGGTGCTTATCCGGAGTACTTGGTAGCATCAAGAGATAAGGTAGGTAACCTTGAAGTAAAAAAAGAAAAGAAAACTGCGGTAATTTCTCGGACGCATGTCTCAGTCTCAGTCAGTGCGTTCGGGCATCAGCTAGCAAGAATCATCCTCTTTCTTCTCTTTTCTTTGTTTTTTTCCCCTTGTTTTTTTTTTCAGGTCAGGCAGTTTTGCGTCTCATCCCTTACCTCGTGCTCCGTCCGTATTTCCCACATGACTCCCCCATCAGTCATCTGGCGGAGTGGGGGGAAGGATTCGGAAACAATCTCATCCGAGCAAAAATGCCCCGACTCTCGGCAGCCGATTCCGCTCCCCACGATCCATCATGTGTACAAGCACTGGCATAATTCAGTCGGATCAGCGGTAGATAGAGTGCTGAGAGTAGCACATGTGCTGCCAGTTGTTTTGACGTGTACACAGGACTAGCTTCTTCTGTCTCTTCTTCCTCTTGTTATCTCGTTTATCTCGTCATTTAAGCATAAGTAATAATACATACGTTGTAGTAATACCTTTGTAATTGACTTGCATACACTTAATCCGTATGCATTCCCGACTTGCTGCTGGTCGTATTTGTACTTGGCCCCCAAAGGTTCGCGGCAAGCCTTCGGTATCAACCCTATCCGAACTGGGGAAAAATAGACGAACTGACCCCTTCCAAAGTTTCCAATTTTAGCAACCAAGCAATACTGTCAAGCTTATCAATCATTTGGTTCCTTTTGAGTGCGTTATGCTTTGTTTTGCTCTGATTTAATACGAAGTACGAAGTACTATGCTTGCAATCTCTGATGCGTGGTGTGGTACTGCTTCTTCGTTGTTGAGGTGTTGCTCAATCCGGTTCGCAGTAATGCTTGATGTCCGTGTTCATTCATTCTGTATCTTGTGTAAAGCATTATGCTGCACAACCAAATATGTTTTTGTGTAAGCACATATTACTTCGGATGCACGACCGATTTAGTACATTTTCCATAAATCAGACAACAGTCCAGCACACCATAAACACGCAAGACACTCACCTTCATCCTATCGGCGTCTTTTGCAATAAACTCCATCCCCGCAATCCTCCCCCCAATGTAACGAAATGGGATTCCATCACGGTCTCGATTTCAATCATCGAGATTCGGGACCAAAGCACATGAAAAAAAGCACAACACACCGCACAGCGTGTTTCAGCCAAAAAGCCACCGGGCGCCAGCTCGCATCCCGCCATTGGCCGTGCAATTAGCCTTTGCATTGCTCCGGTCATGCAATGCCATTACAAAGACGACAAGTCATCTTTGCTCACATATAATTTCATGCGCTCGCCTCATTTTAACGCATGCACCATTTCTCCCTTACATACGAACCGTTCCAGACCACCGTAATGTCTTGCTTTGGCCGCTCATTTTCGTTTCTTTTTTCTTTTCAGCTCCTGCCAGCTCCAGCCAGCTCCTGCTATTGTGATGCCACCTTGACGCGACCGGTGAGGGAAAGCCAATAGGAATCTGTCCGGCTATGGGCCTTTGGTCCAATAGTTTCGAGACAACAATCTCGTCTCCCCTATCTCGTACATCACTAGATTAGTTTTTCCCGCTCGACAAGGCTCTGTAGACGTCACACACACTCGGCGATTTACTGGTAAGATGTCTTGGTGATTGGCATCAGCCGCCCGCTTCTCCCGCTTCTCAGGATGGCCCATAGGTTTCCACGCCTTTCTATCCATGCGTGTTGAAGTTGGTGTGTAAGTGAGTAAGAGCCCTAGATGAATGAGTAAGTCTTGAGCCTCAAAGAGGAGGGAAAGCGTGTATATAAACGCATCTCTCTCCCCTCTTCGATTCCAACTATCTCTATTCTCATCATCACTACCTCCATCATCATCATAGATAGTTACTCACATAACTATTAGAGCTTCCTCTCAAAGGTTCTCTAGCCCTGGGGGGATCCCTCAAGGTAAGTCTCTGAGCAACAAGTCCCACTGCTCCTCCCTCTTTTCCCTGTCTTCCATCTTCTTCCAAGGTGAACTGTTGCTCAGAGACTTGCAATAGGGCACCCCCCGGGGATATACTTTTACAACACTTGTTGTTTCCTTTCTTTCAGCTCCGTCATCAGAATGGCAGTAAGTCAAAAAACCACCTCCTTCGCCATCCCTCAAAGACTTTACTGACAATGTTTTCAGTCAGAACCCTCCAAGCCGGCATGTCCAAAATAAAACCCCAGAAAAGACCAAAAACAACGCTCCAACTGCTCCAACTTGGACATGCCGAAAGGGAGGGGGGAAAAAAAATAACAGCTCCAACAAAAGAAAACACTAAAATCTCCAAAACAAAAACAGCTCCAACCAAAAAAGAGAGAAACCCCTAGCCAAGAATGCTCCCAAGGCATGTACGGCTTTCCCCCCCTTCTTAACCCCAATCTATCTTCAAGGGTAGATCGTCCCCCAGGAGGCAAATGTTCGTCATGGCATCAATTTCCGTGTTTCCTGGGGGGTGGGTTTCAACAGCAGCAGTCCTGCTATCCATGCCCCGTGAATTTTGGACCAGGCCATCTGGCTTTCAATTTTCTGACAATTCAAACCAGGCATGTGCGGTTTCATCTATCTACAAAGATAGACAGCTCTTCCAAGAAGTAAGTGCTCACCATGGCGGTGCTTCTTGGAGGGCTCTGGGGGGTTATATACCGACGGAATTGCCTCTTAACGAGTCTCTCTCGATATAAACCCCCCTTTTCTTGGGATTTGTTCTCGGTTTCATCTATCTGCAAAGATATACAGCCCTTCAAGAAGTAAGCACTCACCGTGGCGGCGTGCTTCTTGGAGGGCCCTGGGGGGTTATATACCGACCGAATCGCCTCTTAACGAGTCTCTCTCGACATAACCCCCCTTTTCTTGCTTCGTCTCTTTTGATGAAGCTTCTAGGTTTCATTTATCTTTGCGGATAGACAGCCCTTCAAGAAGCATATATCCAACCACGGGACAAGTTCCTATGCTTTTTGGAGGGCTATTTGGGGGTATATACCGAAGATATTGTCCTAAAGAAGTGGGAGGGAAGAGAAACAGTATTCTCTCCCACGTGGGCATATCATCGACATACCCCCTTCCCCCTTTTCATTGTCAGGCAGCCATACAAATTACATCACATTTTGGCCAGTCACCTGCCATTCTCCACTGTCGACCATTTCTTTCGAGTTTTTGGATGGCGAGGGGTATGCATGGAAGATTCTGTCCTAAGAGCTGGTTAGAGAAACTAGATTTTCCCCTCTCTTTCCGAATTATCTTTCGTACGACATATCCCTTGTTTTGCCCATCAATTAAGATGGACAAAAATGCCTGGCAATGAAAAGGGGGAGAAGACTCTGTGGAACATCTGCTGCTCTAGCAATTGTGCTCCTCCCCAGCACGTTTTGTTGCTTTATGCGCAATTCCGCAGAGTCAGGGTATGTATTGATGGTCCTTGTTTGTCAGCCCGATGATCACAGCCCCGTCTACACACCCAAAGTACCCCAGCGAAGGAATAGAGTTCGCCTGATTCACGACAATAAGGAGAGAACGGAGCTCGCAAGACCAGCACAACGGTGCTTCGTAGAGGGGAGGAAAGATTCTTTCTGGCCCCGAGGAATATCATGCGGCATATGGAAGGTTTTTGCCGAGGACCATGATTGGGTGGGTTTGAGGAAGGACAATGTGGTGGAGGATTTCTTTTTGTGCATGGTAAAGTCGTGGAGGAACATTTTTTTTTTCCTTGGATCAGTAATGGAAACTCTGGAGGATTCAATAGATTGGAAATTGGTTGGATTAATGGATGATATTGGATTGGCATTGATTGGATGGATTGGTATTGGATTGGAATTGGATGGATGGATGGGATGGATATCGGGAAGGATATTGGGCTAGGCTGGACGGGACACTGGAAAGGGCATTGGGGTGGACAACGGGGTGGATAATAGGCTGGATTGGAAGGATGGATATTGAGATGGATAAACTTTGGTATAGAGGGACGGCAATAGGGATCGAAATAATGTAACAGGAGGGCCTGTTTAGGTAGACAGATAGCTGAGGATTCAAGGTTTTCTTTCCGATTTTTTTTTCTCCCACCTATGTCAACGTGATGAACGATGTGGAGTGCTCGATGAGAGTTTGCAAAAAGGTCAAAAATTGATGCCAAAAATATATATATATTTGCTTGTTCACGTGTTGCTTAGTTATGGTAAATGGAAAGGGGGAATCTCTGGGGCGTTAGTACTGCAAAAAGACCAAAGCAGGTAGAGAAAAAAAAGGAGAGAGAGAAGAGAAGAGAGAAGGAAAAGAAATAAGAGAGTAGCAAATGAAAATGCAAATGCGAAAAAAGCAACGCAGTGATACATCGGCGTTTGCATTGGCAGTGTGTGTTGCCACGCAATAGCAACAAGACTTCATCATTTAAATTCTCCTGGTCCCGGCCCAAAGGATTCGCCAGGGGCCAAGGGATTCAGTATGCACAAACTCAAAATGTCACAGCCTTTGATAATGACTGCATTCCCCCACCAATTGAGAGAAACGTTCTGGTATGTCAAGCCAAAGAACTGGACGAGGCCGGAGATGGCGAGGCCGCTAGAGAGGCCGGCAGAGAGGATATAGTTGTATTTTCCCCAAAAGGCCAGATAACGGACCTTGACAAACAGCCAAGAAAAGCAGGCGACGGGCACGGCGGGCCACAGGTAGGTCATGTTAATGGGATTCCAGATACAGCCGCCGAAGAGCAAGATGACGGGGTGGACGTTGCGCAAGAGGGAATTTCGCGGAAACTTTTTGCCCAAGGCCCAGAAGGCCACGACGACGGCGACGCCGACCGGGAAGCCGGCGAGGGTGGCGGTGTAAGTGCCGTTGGTACCCCAAAGTCGTTTGGGACCGACGGTGCCCCAGAGAATGGCCGAGGTGTAGAAGGACGTCTGGCCGGGACAAGTGAAGGAGAAGGGCGCACCTGGTTCGCAGACTTTGTCGAGGCCCATCTGAAACTGCAGAACGGCGACACAGATGAAGGTGGACATGAGAGCTGGGATGACCTGGGCGAAGAAGGTGATGCGCGGCGGGATCTTGAGATAATGAGCGATCTTAAGGTCGGCACAAAAGTGCAGGGCGTGGGAACAGGTGAGGAAGCCAAAGGTCTTGAAGTAGCACATAGCCAGGGCGTTACCCTGAACCCAGGAGCCGCCGATGAACTCGGACAGGACGTTAAGCGAGACTTCAATGCCTGTCATGGAGAGGATGATGCCCGTGGGCACGATGAAGATGAGAGCCATGGCAATGCCGAAGAAGACAACCCCCGGGCTGGTGTAAGTCGGGTAGTGTTCCAGGGCGACGCAGCCAATAATAATACTGATGGCCAGCACCAAAGCATACCACCATTCCGGAACCTCTTTATAGGCCTTCATCAAGCGGTTGTGGACATCCAGAGAGTCTCCCTCGGCTACCTCATCCTTCTTAGAGGGGCGGAAGCTATCAAAGAGCGAAGTGAAGCCGCTGATGACATCATGGCGATGATAGAGGAAGCCATAGGTGAGAGCGGCGGTGTAGATGGCAAAGAAGCCAAAGTTGGTGATGATGTTTCCGGCCGTGATGTAAGGAGGCGAGTAGGCAGCATAAGCCTCGGGGTTAAGGATGCCGCGGTCGTCGAGGATGAGTTTGACTTGGTAGTGGCCGCCGAAGCGGTCAAAAGGTACATTGGAGGTGATGGGTAAGTGAGAGCTGTGGAAGCCGTCGGTGTAGTAGATGGCTAGGATGACCAGGCCAAAGAAGAAGCCGCCGACGAAGAGGTTGAGGGTGGTGAAGATGGGGGTGATGAGTGGCTCAATATCGGTGGTGACGACGGCCCAGTCAAGGGTGGGCAGAGGGTTAAAGCCTAGGCCTGACCTGGCGCCGGTGATGATACCGACATGCTTGTTGTCAGGGGCAATCCAAACAATCCAGGTGAAGATGGAAACGCCGGTGAAGAGGAAGCCCGGGACAAAGAACCAGCAGAACATGAAGAGGAAAGAAATGGCAAAAAACTTAAAGCGGGACATGGCCCACAGCCTCTTGAAAGGGCCCGGGACGGGATGGTTGGAGTCGACGTGGAAAGTCGAGTTGAGCGCGATCGTGACGAGGGTCAGGGGCCAGGCGCAATAGGACGGGTAGACCAAGAAGCGACGGCACAGGCCGGCCAGTCCGTAGCCGATGAAGTTTGTAGAGAGGGCAATGAGGATTTGGTAACCGAAGCTCTTGGCCCAGGGCTGGTTAAAGAACTCGGGGAGAAACTGCATCCAGACAATGCTGTTGGAGTAGGGCTGGGTGGTGGAGACGGCGGCCATGATGGAGATGAGCATATGTTCTTTTTTATTGAAGGGGCCTGGGTTGAGGCTGTGGCGCACACCAAAGAGGGTAAAGCCCCAGTCGGGGAGCGTCTTTTCCATCAGCTTGCCGACGGGATAGGCCAGCAGCTGGACAATGTTGCTGCCCACGGCGATTGGGGGCAGGCGGATGGCGAAGAAGGCGTTGATGAAGGCGACGCAGGCGGAAAAGACGATGCCCATGGACCAGGCGCGAAAGGTAGACACGGGGAGGGAAGGATCATCGTGGTTGGAGACGACGGCGCGGACACTTGCGTAGGGCGAGTTGTTGACGATGACGGCGGTTTCGATTTTCATGTCGTGGATGAGCTTTTGGTGTTTTTCGGGGTTCTCAAAGACGTACTCATTGTCTTGTGCCGTGATGTTAGCGGTGGAGGGAGAGGATTGCGACGAAAGAATGTTTAAATTGAGACTTACCGATAAAGTCTTTAATTCTTAGAATGATGCCAGAGGGAAAGTTGAGGTCATGCTTGTGGCGATTGTACACAATAGTCAGGATCTGTTCCAATAGGTTTAGTACGAGTCAACTGATATGTGAGATGATGATAAAACTGACTCTGCGCACGTCCTCGACGGAGTAGGAAGCGGCCGTTTCCCTGGCCTCGAGCAAATCATCTTCAGTAATGACGAGATCGCGGCCTGGGATAGTGTTGTGGGAGTCTCCGAGCTCGGTCGTGGTATCTTCGACGGTGGCATCAAAGGGCTGTTGCTCTGGGTTAGCATTGATGGTGATTTATGTAAGGTAGACAGTCCCAAGCAACGTACTGCCTTTTCATCAAAGACGCCCCCGGCCGGCGAGTCCTTTACATCGTTGCTCATGGCTAAAAATGGCAGAAAGACGGTATAGTATAATGAACCGAGTCTGATGAGTAGAATGATAAATTGCTCGAGAGATCAAAGCTGTGTCTCATCTCCGGCTACACACTCGTTGAGGAGAGGTGCAGCCATCTTATTAACAAAATAATATCATGTGTGTGTTACCCCAGAGATACGCCTGACATGTATCACCCCATCCCTATCGTCATTTCATTATCATCTGTGCTTTTCGTGGATTGTAAAATACATGCATGCATGCGCGAAATGCGTGAATGCATCCCTTCCTCCCTGCCTCCCTTCCTCCAAGGATACAGCACAAATGTAACAACAGGTCGAATGCATGCCGTTGGATAACACACGATGCTGCATCACGGGTGTTGAAGGGGACACTGCATTGATTGGGCTTAGCCCCCACCGCCTTGCAACAATTGCGGTTACTATAACCAGCTCACAGGCAGTGAGCGGCTCTCCCGCTGATCAAGTGCGAGATCAGGACTAGTGCCGAGTTCTGGTACTGTACTCCGTACAGCATGCAGAGTACTAGCGCCCCGCTCTAGTTCGCGCGACCCTTCCGTGCGGCGGCAGATGCATCAAACATCAAATGCAAAGTTGTCTCTTTCAGCATCCGTGATTCTGACGACACGACACGACACGACACGAGTCAGGAACATCAGATAGAGCTTCAGATCTTGACATTCTCAAGCCGTTTGAGTTCAGCCTCTGCCACGTTTTTTTCTCTCGACACAATTCTCAGTCCGTGGCGCTCAGGACACACGCAAGCCGTAAAGCGAAAGCTTCTGATACGCGCCATCAACAGCAGCTGCTCTGCCCCGCACCGCTAAAGAGAGAGCCGGACGAGCTAAAGAGAGGCCCAACGCTAGCGGACGCCTTGCTTTGAATGCACGCCCCTCGCCCCCAACGCAGTCAGTCAGTTGAAGCGTCGCTCTCCCGACCGTGTCCCGTTCTGCTGCCGTCTTTCTTTCTTGTAGCCGACAACTGCATCAACCGGCGGTCTAGACAAAACGCCCAACACTCAACTTCGTCTTCGACCAACTCCAGCTTCCAAAATGTTGCTTCTCTGCGGTGCAAATGCAGTGAGAGACCTGCGGATCGCTTGCCGCAGTGCCGCCAAAGTGGGGGAGAACGGAGAATATCTGATCGCCATTAACAAGGGCTGATCGTCAGACCCTCTAAACAGAGGCCAGCGTAGCCGTAGCTGTAGCGTGCTAAGTGTATTGTAGCGTGCATTGTGGCGTATGGTTAAAATGGCGTGAGATAGATGCTTGATAGTCAACCTTCCAATCCCTCAGAAGTTGGCTAGTTTCCGTCACCAGCACCATCAACTCCCTACACCGGTTAGAGCCTCAAAAGTTCTCCCATCTCATTTTCAACTTCACTGCACCAGTAGTATTCCATAGTGAATAGTATTGTGTCTGTTGGTTCATCTCCCATAAAAAGTAGTTAGTGTCAATTCGTGTTACACCTCGGCCGCCACCCCCCATTGGCAAACCTTCTTGGCAAGCCTCCGATGCCGCTGCGACAAATACTCTGCGCCAGATACTGGTTGGCCAAAGAAGCTCTCGAGAAAATTAACATCGTCTGCGGCCAACAGCAGCTAAAGAAGACGGCATGTCATCAAATATATCACTTGATACCCAGCAGCAGCAGCAACAGCGGTGCGAGTAACAGAGATAGTACTGCCTCTATCTTGTGAATGTACAAGGATGAAGCATATGCAGGGAGCCTTGAACCCTCTCCCATCAATTGCCATTTTTGGATAATAGACTCGTGCTTTTCTCTCCGGATGGCTGCGTGTTTCTGTATCTGCGTGTCTTCCGCACACACCAAAACACTTACCAACGTCCAATGGGCAACTTTTGAAGCCTGCAAAGCATCACCGTTTGTGAATTTCCGAAAATGGAATTTTTCCCCCGCACTCTCCGATGACCCAAGTTGGGTGAAGGGGGCCCCATCTCGGTGTGGATATGAGTGCCCCGAATACCTGGTCGTATTTGATGGCTTTGTTTGGATGATTCTGTTCGTACTCCCCTCAACATATGATGTTGTTGGTGGCGTCGATATTTCTATTGTACCAAGTGGAAGGGGGCTGAAACACTCTTTTTTTTCCGTAGATTTGAGCTTGATAAACTCAAAAGCCTTCAGCTGTGGCTTCTTCAGAGCACGTGGCATGAGCGGCTTTCCCGAGCGCGGTATCTCGATAGCATAGCAGCTACTAATACGGTCCGCTTGGAGGGAGCGTGGTGATCGTATCTCAATCTCACCCCCCCTACAACTCTAACTTCTCCAACAATCATCTAGGAGCAAGCAAAAGAGAAAAGCCTCAAAACGTGGTGGCTTGAAGGCTCGGACCTAAACATTTTATCCAACCAGAAGTAGCACGAGGCGTTACGCTCAGGCTAACAGCACACAGCACACCAAATTCTGCTTGTAAAGACACCCCTTTTCGTGTGGACAAGATTAACAGCCAGAATTGCTAACAGACGCCATCGCCATGTTGCAGTTCAGCTTTAGAAGTTCTAGGCGCGCTTCCACGCCACAGGAGCCACTTCAGTAGTAAAAGATGTAAAATGACCGCTAAGTGAGTTTTGAAGTTTAGAGTATGATGCTTCGTACGAAGTACGGCTCGCCCAATCAAACGAAAAATCTTCCAACCATTCCCTTTCCAGCCCTGTACGGAGTACGGAGTAAGCCACTCCTTGTACTACTTCGTAGGGAGGAGGGGAGAGAGCCACTATTCCTTGAGAAAAACCAACCCCCGCCGTGCCGGGAATTGTACCCGTCGAGGGGTGTGGGGTGTTGATGGATTCGGAACTAGAATGAATCACAGATCTCGGCTAATCGAAGAGAGGGTGGCAGATAGGTTAGCAATAGGCTGGAAAAAAGTTGTCAAGGAAGCTCAACTCGATCGCCGTTTAAACGAGCAGGCAGGTGGTTCTAGACCGGATTCCTTGCTACGGCTAGCTCACATATCCACAACTAGGAGAGTATTGTTGATATCTCTTACTCTTCATCCGTGCAAAAGATAGTCAACAGCAGCCCCCCACTCGAGAGGCCATGTGCGCAGGATTGCTCTAGAAGAGAGCTACGAAGTAATTTGTTTTTCTTGTAATAGGGATCCGTTGTAGTAGATGAAGGCGGTTTACACGCACGATAATGTGTTGCCGAGCTTGCAGCGATGGCGAATAGCTCAGGCTACTATGTCATAGTAATAATTGGTCAAATGAAATCCGCTTCTCTCTCTCCTTGTTACTTTCTCTCTCTCTCTGTAGATGGCCGTGAGCGTTTCTGTCTCTACTGCCTGAGCAGGATCGGCGTTACCTCAGTCTCGCTCTCGCTCTCAGCCAGCCTTGTTACTTGTACTTCGTAGTCTCATCATCATCGTCTTTCCCTCGTCTCCGCTTCTCTTCTATTCCTCACACTCATTGTCTGTCTTTATTCGTTCAAAACTGAGCAAATGTTAGAGTCGGATTCCGGAATGGAATCAACGCCCCAATCACTGCCGGTACATAATATGCCGACCGATTGATTAAATCTCCAGTCAGCAGCCCTATTGATCCGCTATGCTGCTTCGAATTCTCGCTGCCAAAGACCTGGTCGTCTGCTGGCCCCAGCTCCATGCCGCCGCGCACCAGCCTCGCTACTTCTTCTGGCTGGAAGAATGCCGCCGTGCGAGCTCGTCCCATTCGCTCGGGCTTGCTGGTAGTTCCAGTTGCTGATGCAGATTCCTTGCCCAGCACAACAACCCATGCGAACGTCTCCATGGCATCCCCGCTATCATCCACGCCGCCCTCGATGCCAACCCAATAGTCAGCCTCGGGCGCTGCGTTGCGCGCGTTGAGAGCTCGGTTCTTGGCGCCCTGCAGGGTTTCCGCGTCCGTCATGGGCTGTTCAGCAACGCCTGACGGCACACTGAGCCCGGTGAAAGATAATGCTTGAGAGGGAAACATGCCGTTGAAGCCTTCCCTTGCGGCAGAGATCTTGACAGGGTTGCGCGAGGCGATGACCACGGTTCGGGTGACTTGATCTGTCATTTTCTCCCGTGTCCTTCGGATTTCACTATTTTCCGTATATTTGCGTATATTTGCGTAAGAAGTGATTGCCAATTGCAATTCAAGGTGTTCAAGTATCGCAAATTTGTAAAAGTTTGAGAGAGCTGATGTCTGTACGAGCTCCCTTGTCCGCGACGCTTTGGGGTTTTTTTTATATTACAAACATGATGTTTACCGTAGCCTTCATGGAGTCGGGAGGGATTGAGTGAGTCTTACGCCGTCTTGGCCCCACTAGTCCGGCTTATGCATAAAGACTGGGAGCGTAATACTGCCCCCCGCCCCCCCCAAAGTGCAAATGGCGTCTTGATGCAAAATACTGTGAGAGAAAGGAAAAAGAGAAAAAGAGAGACAAAAAAAAGTAAGAGCGGGCTTTGGTTCAATAAGAGATGAGAATGGTGTGCGTGAGTTTCAAGAGAGTCTATGGTGGCGGTGGTGGTGCCGACGGTAAAATATCACTTTCCGCAGTCGCCAGCGACAGATAGTCCACACCCATGGAGCCATCGTCAATGCTGTAACTGCCAGCATCATTGTCTTCCTCTAGTAGGGGAATCTGCTGTCCCCAGACTAGACCGTCAATTTCCATATTCCACGGCCAGTCTTGATCCAGCATATCCACAATGTCCCCAGTGCTGTAGCCAGCCGGGAGGGGGACATCGGTTCCTTCATCGCCCCAGAATCCGCTCACTTCGCCGCTCGGTTCCCCTTTTTGAAGAGAGGGATCGTGAGAACCAGTGCCTGGTCTTGCATTGGAGATTTGGGAACTAGCTTCCAGGAGACGACTGACGACGTCTCGACTACGGCGTGCCGTGAGCGACCAGTCTTGCATTGCCTCAAACAGCTCGAGGATCGACTCGATCTGGGTCCGCCACTGGACAACAGATGGATTATCAGGTTGCCATAGGATGCCCACCAACGGTATCATGGCAGCCTGATACAAGAACCACACGGCGTTCCATCCAGACATTTGCTGGCGCATCCACCCCTTTGATATGCTATCGACAACCTCCCGTGCAGCACCCTGGCAAATCTCTACGGCAGCCACGTCTTGCTCTGTCGTGGGTAATTGGGCTTTGCTAGCCAAGGTAAGGAGCACCGGGCGGTAAAGCAACATACGAAGATTCCAATACCGCCATACCATGATGCATCGCGAAAGATGAAGCGGTTCTACGCAGGGTTCTGTGGAGCGAAGAAGCCAGGGAAGATTATTGAACCATTCAACGAGGAGGCTGTCCATGTGACTGCGGTCTTCCGCCTTGAGAAGAGGAGTAACTGCAAGCATGTCTTGGATCTTTGTGGCAATCTTGCAGAATTTAATGTTTTCGAGCAGAGGCATAATACCTGCGTACTGCGCAGAGTCGGTTTCCTCCTAAGCATGAAGATTGTCAGCCATTAAGGCGCAAAAGGGACGGTGAAAGTAAAGTAAAAAATATAGGGGGCATACCTGCTCCGTGACGAGTTTAGGGGGTTGGATATTAATTGCCGGTCCCCATCGCCCAAAAGAAGGTCGGCCCAGAGTAGTCATCCCCCATGTATCGAGGCAAAACAGCGTCCACCAGGTGCGCCGCCGCGTCTCAAGTGCGGTCACGTCAGGCTCCTCTTCCGGCGGCGGTTCCCGATGTAGGCCGAGGGCAGTCGCCATTCTAAGGATGGCACCGATGATGGCATTGGCCATATTTGGGCGGTTGATGTAGTGGAGATAGTAACCTCCAAGCAGTGCTAGGGCGTGAATAGTTTCAATATTACTGCTCCCAAAGGCACTGAGATGAATGTGTTCTATGGCTTGGTTATAATATTTGATGTGACTTAGGTTGCTTGACGGCGTAGACATGATGCTGCTCGTAGCAAAGACCATGTTGACCAGAGAGAGCCAGGGGGCGTCGCATCGGCGGCCCTCATTGTAATGCTTACGAAATGAGGCCTCATCCAACATTGGAGTCAATACATGAACGCGTTTAAAATAAGCGTCGACGAGAGCCTGCCCCTTGTATGTCCACGGAATAGGAGGATGCCCTTTGGTGGATTTGGAAGCTGCGCGGAAGAGTGGGATTTTGCTGTTGCGCGCATTCTCGTCGCTAGAGGCATCGGGGGATGTCTGTGATGCAAGCAACATCTGTAGCTGGGGTTGAATTTGAAGCATGACTGTCAAAGCAACTTTGATGGAAGATGCACCGAGATATGAGGCAGCCTGTGTGCCCATGGAGAGCGACAGAGCGTTTACATCATCGGCCTCAACCGGCATCTGATCCTTTTCTCTTCGCTCTTCATCCCACTCGGAATTTTGAGCAGGCATCTGCTCGAGCTCTTGGGGATGTTGAGTTTCATCGGCAGAAGGTGGAGTTGCCGAGATGTCAACAGTCTCTTGCTGCACTGGCTGGTCCAAGAGATCCTGCAGCTCTTGGCGAGACAGTGACAGAAGTTGTGAGACTTCATGATTGGGATAGAGGCGCCCCAGCACGGAACGGCACTCTTCAAGACTACGTGATATTTCCTCTAGTGATCTAAATAGGAGAGGTTAGCAATTGAAGACACAAGCAAAAAAAAGAGGAATAATAAGGGGAGTACAAGGGGAACGGAAAGGGTGAGGTAGAGAGTGAATATGATTTGGAAAGAAAGGGGGGGAGGAGTGACGGACTTTCTGGACGGAACAAGACGTTGGCGATGCTGCTCATACACGCATCTCCTCCGCGAGCGACTAGACTGGCACCGATTACACGGCTGCTTACCGTCACAGCGGATCTTGCGACGTTGGCACTCGAGACAGGCGTGGAGACTCTTGCCGGCCTTGCTGCCGGCCGTGTCTTGGGACCGATTGCCGTCCGACGACGACTGGGGGGACCGATCGACGGCATTACCCTTGACACCCTGGACTATATGTCTCTCTCTTGCTCGTTAGCCAATGTGGAATAGCAAAAAAAATCAAAAATCAAAAATCAAATATACAACCGATAGGTTAGAGGGAGAAGAGGCGAGGGAAGGGGGGGGGGGATATTTCGGAATAGGGGCATTTTGCATAAGACTCCACCCACAGGTGTAAAACATGATCCCCGTCCAGACCAGATATTACCAAATCACCGTAGCAGCAGCAGTGATCGTAGCACTGCGTCAAGATGAATCAAACAACAAGGACCAATAGGAAGCGTCAGGCATATAGTGCTCTGCATCGAGAAGAGTAGAGAAGTGTGTATATTGGAGAAGCAAAAAGTTCCCGAGGAGAAACACGGGGGAGGGGAAGAAAAGAGTGAGAAATGCAACGTGCCCAAGCGGCAGGAGCGAAGGTGGTTTGAGTTTTCTTTGCTGACTATTCATCAAAGTAAGAAGGAAGAATACAGTTTAGGCTATCAATGGCAGGTACACTCACATGTATAGACCCGAAATAAAAATCAAGATAAAAAAAAATATCAATATTCCTTGACAATGAAACCCTCACCAAAAATGATTTAGAAAAAAAACAGCTGTTTGAAAGTAGGGTAGCAGGGTATGCAGGCGCTGAGAAGTGGAAACTAGGGTCTCTTTCAGACGCCTAAAAACAGTCCAAAAAACCTGGGGTAGTGGGTAGGGAAGCGAATCCTACAGTACTACCCAGGCTACTTATTTACTGGGTATGCGAGAGAAAAGAGGCAGCTCGAACGGTCGGACTGCATATGCAGAGCACACTCGCAAGCACATGAAAGAAAAAAAAAACTAGCACTAGCATAGCAGCCCAAAATCGAGGGAAAATCGGAGCATCCACCCAAAATACCCCGTGGGCAGGGTCGGGGTTTTTGGCGTGATGGAATAAGCTGGGGGCTAGTCTCCTTGCGGGGGTTTAGGCCGCTGCGGAAGACGCTTCTCCGACTGAAGAGAAGACGATGAAAAAAGACCAGGGGAGTGGGGGCAGGGAGGGGATTCGGTTAATATCGTGAATTCTAACTGGCACGGAGTTATTAGTACGTCTGAAAGGGCTCCGGAGTAATAGGCGATTGCTCTACCGGGCAATAATACGAAGCACGAAGGACGTGCCCATGCTTTTGCACTCCCTCATATGGCTGCTAGTCCTACAAAGCGCTAGACCCAGGTACTACTAAGCGGCAACGGCTAGCCGTTGGAAAGCATGCAATCGATGCGAAAGGGGAAAAAGAGGCAGCAATAGCTTCGCGTATGGGGGGAGCCAGGGCCAAGGGAAGCTGCTAGCATCAAAGCTGCTGACCTTGGATCTGGTCCACATGATGGCTAGAGGGTTCATAATACTCCGTATATTGCCGTTGGGGTTTGTGGGGGTTAACAGCTTGCCATGTACAACCTCCCGCTGGTACATACCTAGACGGGTAAGCATTTCCATATTAGATGCATTCGTTCACATGGGGTACCGGCATCTGGTTGATGCACGAGACACACACAGAGCAAGATATTCATACCAGGGAGGTAGGTGGCAATCGGGATAAAAGCGAGATGGACCGATAGAGATTCACACTAGGTATGTTTCACACCAGATAGGTAGGTAGGAAGATGGTAGGTACGCGAACAAGTTGGGTGGCAGTTATAATTCTGAATGCTGCATTGCTGGGCTCTCCCTCTCCCGATATCATCATTACGTTAAACAAAGACTAATAAGATGGCAATAAAGATGTTCTCTCCCCTGCAAATAAAACGAACGTCCCGTACAAACGCAAGCAATCATCAACTCATCCAGCCCGAAACCCTGCGTACAGCTGCCTAGTAGGTATTTTTTTTGGATAATAAGTCGTTAAAAAAAAGAATTCCAAAAGAAAAAATCCTCCGTGACACGTGTTCCCCTTCCCCACGATTAGACCTTCTCGATATTAACAATGGCGCCTTCGTTGTCCACGGCCACAGCCTTCTTTGCCAACGATGCCTTGACAGGGTTGGGGGCTTCAAAGATTTCGTCAAGCTCTTCCAACTGTAGAGAAAAAGAGTTAGAAAAAATGAAGACATTGTCATTGTAGATAAAGTAGTACTTACTGTGCGTCCCTTAGTCTCAGGGATGTAAAAGTAGACGAGAACTGCCTGAATGAGATCCCAAATGGTAAAGATAATGTACGTCTTCCAGCCAATGTTCTTCATGGACACTGGCCAGGCAAACTGGTTCAGGAGACCAGCGGCGTTGGTGGCAAAACTGGAAAAGGCCATACCCTTGGCACGCTGCTCAAATGAGAGTACCTCGACAGGGAACAAGGCCTGCAGTGGGGTGATTCCGACAGAGTAGACGGCACCAAAGATGAAGACCATGGCGAGAGAAGCCTTGGATGCGGCTGAGTTGCTGTAGATGGGGTCGCCATCGGCGTCGACGCCGGTTTGGGATGCTGCAAACCGTGCCGAGGCAATCGTCATGCCCAGCCAAACGACGGTGCAAGCGGAAAAGGAGAAGACCAACAGAGGTCGACGGCCGACCTTGTCTACCAAGAAGGCACCCAGAATGGCGAATGCAAACTGCTGGCAGTTGTTGATGAGGGTAATGTTGGCCTGGGCAATGGTGCCCGTGTAGCCGGCGGTGTCGAGCACGGAGCCGAGGAAGTAGGACAAGACGGCGTTACCAGCCCACTGACCAAAGATGGTAATGGCGAGATTGCACGAGAGACGGTAGACGGCGGCACGGCTGCGGAAGAGCGCGCTGTAGTCCCACCAGCGCTTGTCGGCACCGTTCATGTTGAGGAGCTGCTCGTACTCGAAGAGCTGGAGGGCGACCCAAGCAGAGTCGGGGTTGCCGTTGCCGTGGTACTTTGTGAGGACGGCCTTGGCAGCTTCTTTTTTGTTGTGGACGTAGAGCCATCGAGGGGACTCGGGGAGGAACATGCAGAAGATGATGATGAGGCCGGAGAAGAGGGCCTGGAGCCAGATGATGAGTCGCCAGGAGTAGTCGCCTCCAGTGTTGAGTCCGCCTCGGGCGGCGCCGGCAGCAAGGATGGCACCGGAGAACCAGAGGGTGTTGTACATGGCTGTGATGAGAGAAAGAGAGAGACAATGATTAGTACATGATATCCGCCAAATGTCCGTTAACTGGGGAAGGAGGAGAAGCAGGAGAAGAAAAAAGACTTACCGCCAACACGGCCACGGTACGCAGGGTGGTTAATCTCAACCACGTACATGGGCCCAGCCGCCGCGGCGAGAGAGACACCGAATCCAAGCAAGAATCGACCACCCATGAACTGGCCTTGCTGGTTGCCAACACCTTGGATGATGGTACCGATGATGATGAGGATGGCGCCAAACAGCATACCCACTCGACGGCCAAAGCCGTCAATGGCAGGACCGACAAACGGAAGGGCGACGACACCACCGATCTGGTACATGGAGGAGACAATACCTGCCCAGATACCGTCGTTTTCAACATGGTACTTTGCCTTGAACCAAGGGTTCTGTAGGAGATTGTTGATGAGGGAGCCATCGTATCCGTTCATGGTACTACAGAAGAAGGCAATGAGGGAGAAGCAGTAGATGAGGATCTGAGCTTTGGTCCAGGCATTGGGCGGCTCCTTGATCATGGCCTCGGCAAACGCCTGGTGTCCGGTGACGACCGTGGTTCTGAGTTCTCCTACCTACACGAGACGAAAAAAAAAAAAGCTGTGTAAGCAAATCACTCATTCTGGTGGCAAGAAATTGGAGTTTGGGGTGGTTTGCCGTACATGGTCCGGCTCCTCATGGGCCTGTGTCTCGTTCTTTTCGCCCATTGTGACGGGTGTCTGCAGCCTCTCGGCCAGACCAGCTCTTCAGCGGGAGAAGGTGGTTTTGGATTTCTACAAGGCCCCCGTGATGCGAGGGGGGTTGTCGAATAGACAGTGAGTGGGATGAGGGGAAGAAAAGAAAAGAGAGGTTGCAATTGTTAATCGTCAGGGGGGTGCTGTCGCTTTTATGTTTCCCTTCTCCCTTGCCACTCTGCAGGCGCGCTGCGCTTCCCCAGCCTTTTTGATCCCACGAGGTCGGAATGCTACTCCTGTTAGAATAGAATCACAGAAACGGCCCCCTTGTCAATAGGGCCGAACAAGCGAGTGATGCTGTGCGAATGAGATCCTGCCAGCATCAGCCCGTCAAGCCATTACAGAATTGAATTTCGCCGGCGGATTATTTGATGAAGACGACCAAGAACTTGGGCATCCCACGCCGCTTATACGGCCTGTCTCCTTTCCCACTCATACGATTGCGGTGAGGAGGCTATTGGGCAGAGGCGTCGTGCCGTGGCGTCGACTTTCGGCCCTCGCAACGATGCGGGGAACGGTCCCAAACCAGAAGAGGTTGCGGAGGGTTCCGCTCCGGGAGCGAAGACGCGTGCATTGGGAATAGGCACAATCCAACCCCGGGTCGAGGCGACGGTTGTGCGGCGACATGGATCCAATGAATAGACATTAGCCTAAGTGGTGCGGATCATCCGCTCTGGGGTATCTGGGCCTCTCCAGACCGGCGATTGGGCCGAGGCCACGCGATGCACGGAGAAATCCTACCATGGTGCTGCGTCTGGGCGGGACATATGGTGATACGATACGTTGGCTGAAGAGACTGGGAGGGTTGCGACCTCGTCAATATTGATTGCAGGCCAGGCCATGGTGGTGGGCTTGGGATATAGCTTACATGTCAGATGGGATGGGCGTGATACCTTGCCAAAAGCCCAAAAGCCTCCACTGACTCGCGCAGGAAAGGAGAGGGAGAGAGGATTAAAGAAGAGGCAAATTCCAAATTTTTCGTCTGGATGCCCAAAATCCTACAAACGTTGTTGGTTATGCAAGCGAGGCCAAGGTAAGTAGGCTGACCATGACATGACACGACTGGTGATTTGGGGAATCTCGAGATGTGAAAAGGGAAAAGCACAGGGGGGCAGCTTTGCATCGGCTAACAGGGCCAGGATGATTAATCAATCGGCTTAATTCCCTGGTAGTACTACTACGGAGTACACACTTGTCAAAAAAAAAAAAAGAAGTGCCAAGACGAAATAGTGCTGGTTAGGCAAATGCTGGTGGTGGTGGTGCACTAAGACTTGTGTCGTCTTTTTAATTATTTATTTCAAATAGGAAGCGTTGTCCAGATGAGCCATTCAATTATGCATCCCGTGCACTATTTGCGAGAATATAAGGAACAAAAGACAAAAAAAGAAAACCAAAAAGCGCGGCGCCAACTTAATTTTCAGTCGTAACTAGAAAGGATCCTAGTCGCGAATTACTCCGTATCTCGTAATGGTTTAGTCGTGAATTTCAGGTCCAGCCGTTTCTAGGGTAGGAGCACGTCTGATCTGAAGCGAAGGAAGCGCACACCGAGGCGAGAGCAGTAGAGAATGGAAGGCACGACGGCTGCTCATTGAAACATCGAAACAGTCAGGCGCTCCGAGTTCAAACAGGAAGGAACACTACAAGGATTACGAGAACTTAGTACGAGAACTTACCCATACGAAAACTTCTAGAATTACGACAACTTTGAGATTTACTACGAGATTTCTAGTTGCTACCTGTACTGCAGAATACTGCTGCTCGGTCAAACGGCTAGGCGGGTGCTGACAAGGTGAGATCCCCGCAAGTGCTAAGATCGTTATGGCGATACTTGATGGCATCTAATAAAATTAAAACTCATAGGTAGACGCAGGGAACAAAACAAGCCAGCATCAATCCAAGCTACTACCAGTATGGATTCATCCAAATCACTAATATTCCGTGCCTTCTCCATATCCTGTCTATTTGAGTGGGATCAAGTTACCCAGCATTCACGCCCCTGCGGCCCCATCATGGGGCTTGGATCCTTCTCGGCACTAACCGTCAACAGTTTGGCATATCGCCTTTACGGAGCACAGCTCGCCGGTTTCTGCCACGCGCATTGCCTTTTACGTGGGTCACGGACAGGAATAGGAATATTAGGTGGCCTACCAGGTAAGCTCTCGTGCAATTACTCAAACTATTGTTTTTCTCCAGTTACCTAAATCTCAGCCAATACTTAATTTATTTCTCCTACAGTCCAACGGCCTTTTCGCTCAGTGTCCACAGTTTTCCCGCCTCAATGTCGCTAATGGCCGCAGGAGTGACCTGGTCGACGTAGTAGTCTGCCAGTCGAGCCTTTTCGAGCAGATACGCACCGTTGTGAACTATAATCTCAATGTTAGCCTCGTTGCTTGCTGAAGAAAAGATAAACGGGAAGAACAAGAGGAAGAGAAGGAGAGAGAGAGAAACAGGAGAAAAAAAAAGGGGAGACTGCTAAAAAGACATACCCTTGAGAGATGGATCAAAAGACGCAAAGACGTGAGTTGCAATTCCTCGCTCTACCGTTATCATTTCCGACTGTTGCCAGCCAAACGACGCTCCAGCCAGCCGAGCCAATTTTACTACAGAATCGAAAAAAAGGAGTTAGTATTCCGATAACCACAGCAAGTCTTGGTTCAACCTACCCAAATTGTCGATATCGCCTCCAGGCGCAAAGTCCAGATGTCCCGCAAGGTTGGTGCCAACCGATCCGGGGTTCAAACTAAACGACAGAAGCCCACGCTCTCCCAGCCTCTTTGCCAGCTCCTTGGAAAAGAGCATGTTGGCCGTCTTGGACTGGCCGTATGCTGTCCATTTTTCATAAGTTTTTCCTTCCTGTATCGTATAACACATCACCCCCTTTCGTTAGTCCTCATAATAATAACCTTAAAAAAACAGACTCCTTCAAGACTGGCCTAACTTACATCAAAGTTGATATCCGCATGACGAATACCGCTAAAGAAATGTCCACCGCTGCTGACGTTGACCACACGACTCTCCTTGGCCGCAAGAAGCTTCTCCACGATGAGGTTGGTAAAGAGAAAGTGGCCAAGGTGGTTGGCCGTAAAATGCTTTTCGAACCCATCGACACTTATCTCGTACGGCACTGCCATGATGCCCGCGTTGTTCATCAACACGTCAATCACGGGGACGTCGTCCCAAGAGTTAACCTCCTTGGCGGCTTTTCGTACTGCAGCAAACGATGTTAAATCAAGCTGTAGCACTCTGGTGTTGACCTCTGGATGCGCCTTGGCTATAGCCTCGGCCGTCTGGTTGACCTTGCCCAGATCGCGTCCCGCAAGAATGATTAGCTTCGGCTGGCCGGCAGCAACTGCCTCGACATAGTGCGCGCCCAGACTGTTTGGTGAAACGCCCGTGGTGAGGATGGTCTTGCCCTTGATTATAGGGGCGTACTCAGCGACCAACTCGGCGCCCGTGATGTTTTCCTGGTATGGGTAAGGCATAGTTGAAGTCAAGTCTTGCCTTCCTATTGCAACAAAAGTTTTGATACTAAAGAGGAAAGAGTATGCTATGATATGCTATGATATGCTATGATAATGCTCAAAGAATCGAATAGGGAATATATGTTTGAAAACTGCAGAGCAACGGGGACAGACTTGCATTTTTATACACTTACACGACTTACAAGAAGCGGCCTTTTCCACCTCGTCCCCCCTTCTCCACCTCTCTCTTTGCCTCTCATTTGTGTTTTCGCCTCTTTTGCCCCTTCCTAGCCCTTGTTCTACGCCTTATTTTCTTACATATTTCCCATCGTCTTCTCCGTCTTATGGAAGACCGGGCTGAAATTCATTGTGCGATTCGTAACACGACTGCGCGATGGCCACTTTAACTTGGATACCCCGATGGCGCTCTGCCATTGCTGGTTGGCTGTCTACAAATTCCTAAAACGGAAATTGTCTGGCCTTCCTATGAGCAGAGAGCTTGCGGGCCACTAGTCCTGATTTAGAAGTTGTGTCTAGCGCAACTGGCGGCGCTTGGCGCTTCTCTGGACGATTTATCATCATGGCCACATTATAATGGCAGACAGAGCTATTTCGTCTGAATGATTTCTCATGGTTTATTTTGCTGATTATAGTGGACATGCAGTTGTAGAATCTCACTGCCAGTAGAGTTAATTATGCGTTTGAAATGATGGCTGCATCAAGCATCCACACCGCGACTTGGCAAAAGTAATCATCCATCTACTAATCATCTTGTATGCATCAAGTTTGCAGCACGATCAGTCTCGTGCAACATGCATTTATATCATATGCAGCAGCAGCAGCAGCAGCACCAGCAAAAAAGGAAAAAAAGTTAAAAATCCCACTCAGCCATTGCACTCTCTTCCACTGCACGGTCTTCTGCTGCTCCTTATTCCACTGCTCCGTCCCTCACCGAAGGATCCGTAAATCGGTGTGGCTGATGGCTTTGGAGGACTGCACGTTGCGAAGTTCCATGGCAGCTTGACCAGTGGCGAGCCGTTAGTGCATCATCATGTTCCACCCGACACTCTCTATATCTTCTCTGATCCAAGTGTTGGCTAGACCGTGCGTGAGCATTGAGCCGAGTTTGACGAGCTTGGGGGCGGTAGTACGCATGAGGCTTAGCAAGGCACGGAATTTGTCGTCATGCCCCAATTATTGCATGCTTTCCTGACTTCAGAAACCTCTCCATCGCTTTGATCCCGGTGCTGCGCGTGTGGTCGAGCCATCAGGGGCCCATCTGGCTGAGTTGCTCTGGCCCCTGTTGAGAAATGGTAGCGCTGTCTAGCAATCACAATACAAGGCAGCAGAAACAATACAAGGCAGCAGAGACAATACAAGGCAGCAGAAACAATACAAGGCAGCAGAAACAATACAATCATGGTTGGAATACACTGCATTAAACATCTCGTTCATATTAAGTTTCGCCCTCTCTCGCAAATTATCAACCCCAACCCAAAACATGGGGGATCAATAAAACGATTGAATGATGCTCCCTGTTTCCATGTTCACTTTGTAGAATAGATACACACGCAGCTTTCTTTCACCCCTGAAAGAGCAATCAACCATGAAAAAAGAAAGAAGAAATTGGCATGGCATGACGTGACATGACGACGATAAGGAGATTCATATGACAATGCAACACAGAATTAAAAGAAAACCTTCCAGAGAAAACGACAAAGCGGAAAAAAAAAATTAAGCAAAGAAAATGCAACATCAAATCACGGCTCGCCAACAACTGCATCCAGACCAGACCAGACAAGACAAGACCAAAAACAAAAAATTCGTACAACAGGTGGTATCCGACAAGGTACATTGTTAATATCAACTCCAAGTATGCCCCAAGCCTTGACGTTGCCTGCCCCATTGGCAACGAACGGCCGTTTCTCTTTTTTTTCTCATATCAGTGAAATGCTTTCTAAAATCTCCCAAATGCCCTTTTCTTCTTTTCTCGTGTCTCTCCTTCTTCTTTCACACACACGCATACGGTCTCCTTGTTGCTTTGCAAATGAAAACGCAGATGTTTCATGCTGCCAGTGCTTTGCTTGTCGAATAAAGGAGGGGAAAAAAAAACTGAAACTAAAATTCGCATGCTTTCATTCGTGGCTCATAGACAATTCATGTATATTCCAGATGCTTCTCTTTTTCTTCTCTTTCTTCTTCTCCATATGCTCTTAATCATGTCGCGTTACTCCTCTTCTTCCTCAATGGGGGCCGGAGTCCGGCGTTCGACACGCCTCTTGGGTCGTCTGTGCCGGCTGCTGCTGATGTTGCTGGCCGAGTCATCGGGATAGAGATCGTATTCTTCCATCTGCCAGTCCTCGTCGCCGCTGGCATTCCCAACATCGCTTCCAGCCCACGCAGGTCGCTCGTAGGTCGAGTTTAGGGAGTTGCCCGAACCGGGAATCGAGAGCACGTCGATACGTTTTCGGTTCTGGAGATTCTGCATGAGACCAGCTCCGCGCAGCCGCAAGGCAGTTCGAACTGTCTCTGCCTGGTGGTGTAACTTCTCGAAAGCATCCTCCAGGGATTCCATGCCCTGATAAATCTCGCGTTCAATCTCGGCAATAGCCGCCATCTCCATTTCTTCGTCATTGGAAACCGGAGGGCGGCTTCCTCCGCCCATTCCTGAAGAAGTAAGGCTGACAAAAGACGCGGGAGTCGCGCCGCGTGAATATGGAGAAAAGGGGGTGCTGTTTCGGGATCCCATGGCCGAAGGGCCGCGGAACGGTGTTGGGCCCCTCGACTCTACGCCGCCAAAGTCGTCTCCATCAGCACCAGACCACAGGAACCCGTCAAATCGGCCCGAGGTCAGAATCTCCCACTCCTGACTGTTAATGTTGGATAAGGTGATGAGAAGGTCGTGAGTATGGTGATTCTTGATGAGATATGTCACACTCTCTGCATCACGAGGAACTTGTTGAAGGCGGTACAGCCGCTGCAAGGCGAGGCCAGTCTTGACGACGAAGTCGTTGCGTGGTCGGCTGACAGGAGTTGGTGCGCGTGTGGCTGGTCTCAGCTCTTTTGATCCGGCCAGGAGGGCGTTGAAATAGGGCCGGTCCTCGGAGTCGAGGTTGGTCAGGATGGCGAAGCTCAGCGTCTCGTCATCAACCTCCTGAGGTGGTGGAACAGGCGTCTCGCCCGTGCTGTGAAGCCACCTGTCGACAGCAGACCTAACCTTTTTCGACTGTCGTAGATAGTGTTCCCTAAACTCCTCGGCAATATCAGGGTCCAGCTGGATGGGAGAGTCTGGCCTCCGTGGGGTTTCTCCCGATATCTCAGCCGCCTTGGTGCCGATGTCTGCCAAGTCAAAGGGCGGCCATTGAGGGAGTTCAATGCGACCGCTGACCCATTCGAGAACATCACCCCAATTCAGGCCGCGGTGAGGCTCGTTGGACTTGTCGCATATGATGCAGGAGCAGCCGTGAGGCGGCAAATCTCGAGAAAAGACATTCTCCAGTCGGTCGAGTAGACGGCGAGCGACTGATCGATGGCCAGTGGCCACAGCAACCGATCCTTGCTTTGAGAGGACGGTTTGATACTGGTCTAGGAGGCTGACAAACGGGGTGAAAAGCGTCTCGGCGCCAGTAAGAGGGGAATGCGAGGGCCTGGCGCTGCCGTTGGGGATGGGCAGAACAGACAGGAAGTGTCTTGAGACTGGAAGTGATAGACCACCGTTTTGTAGTAGATAGTCTACTCTGGGTACTTCAAGGACATCGAGGGCGGGAGGTGGTGGCGGCGGTGGGATAGGCGGGGGAGCATGAGTGGGCGGCCTCATGGCGGGTGTGGCGGTACCCGATGCAATGGCGGATGCATAGTCGTCGCCGTCTACGCCAGAGGCGGGAGTGCGAGATCGTTTCGAGTCGCCGTAGATGTGAGAGGGGAATTGGTGAGCCTGGGTTGGCGTCTTGGGAGATGAGTCCTGAGCACTGGACGGAGAGGAGTCGACGTGAAGCGGCTCAGGCTTGCTCTTCTTGACGCTGCGAGTCGATGAGGACCGCTTGGTTGTGTGGCGTGAGGAGGAGCTCGACGAGCGGGAAAGTACAGACGACCGAAGCTTGTCGTGGAACTTGTTTGTGGGCGAGCGTATCAAGGTAGCTGCGCTCGTCGAAGAGCGGCGGCTAATCTTGGAGGATTTCTCTTCTGGGGCAGCACGGGAGGCTGATCTGGAAAGCGTAGACTTGTTACCGCGGTCCAGGTCTTCGGCACGCCTCCTAGCGGCAGAGACGTCTGTTTCGGGAGGCGTGGGCGGCCGAGATGTCTTTTTGGATGTCGATCGATGAGGCTGGTCTTCGGTGTTTTTGGATCGACGCTCCTGGTCTCCACCGTGACCACCGCTGCCACCGCCAACATCGGTAGGCTCAGGCGTCAGCGGGTTGGAGGGCTTAGGCTGAGAGGACGACGAGGTAATGTCTTCACGGCTGACGACGGCCTCTTTGCTGTTTGCCTTGTCAAAGGACGGGTAGGGCAGCGAGATGCGATCCTTTTCTATGGACAGCTTGGACATTCCGTCGATGCCCAGGTCGGACATGGACACGGGGCGCGGCGGGAGGAGATGGTCCCTGTCCCTGTCCCGATCTCGATCTCGATCTCTGTCCCTATCGGACTTCCTCTCGCGGTGTCGCCTGGTGGACGATGCGAGGGAATGGGTATCACTGGAGCTGCGAGCGGATTTTGAGGAGCGGTGGGGGCGGTCTCGATCAGGCTTGCGCTCCGACTTGGAACGACGGGCCTTGTCGCGCATGCGGTCGTCGTCGACATTGACGTCGGCGTCACGTTCCTTGGACGGCATCTTGAATCACCATCGGGGCTGGCGGATGCTCTGAGCGTTGCGTTGCGTTGCGCTGCGTTTGCGGTTTGCGGTTTGCGGTTTGCGGAGAGGCTGCAGCGAGCAGGGCAAGTCGACGGAGAATTTGAACAGGGGTTTTTTGTGTGCTGTTTGTTTGCTTTCTTGAGGTGGAGGGAGGACGAGATGGGATAGGACAGAAGAATGGGAACGGAGACGAGGATAAACGAAAGTGGCGAGCTGCAGGCGAGAAGAGGAGAGAAGAAAAGTAGAGACTTGACTAGATGCGAGTTTGACTGCAGAGCGTCAGAAAAAAAAAGAGATGCGAGTGAGGGGGACGGTGAGGAAGGGATCAATCAAATCGAAATCGAAATCGAAATCGATGCCGGAAGCTCCCACTCAGGCAGCGACGACCCCTACTACTCTAAGACGACAGGAGTATAGGTAGGTATAAGTACAGAGGGATGTGGTACCTGTCAGGCGGTACGAAGCTTGGGCTAGCAGCAGTTGCAGGCTGCAGTGACGACTTATAGGGGTTTAAACTACTAACGCAATACGAAGTGCAGCGGGTAAGTAGTTGGGTCTTGGGCTTGTGGTACAGGAGAGTACAGAAGGGAAAAGTACCTCTACTTGCGAGGAGTGGCAGTGTGGGTCGGCGAAGCAGTTGATGTGGGCAGATTTTTAGCGGTATTATGTATGGCCTGAATCTGCCTTTTACGGGGATTGAGGCACAGTGCACTGATGCAGGCATTAGACATCAATACTACCAGTACCTACTGGGTAGGTAATAGTGATTATGACATCCATTAGAGTGTAGCTTGAGATGCTGTGGGCAGTGAGTGCATCAAAGTAGCAAAAATAAATAAATAAAGAATCTGTAGCACTTAAAACATCGGAATGACGAACAGCTCGTAGCTCTCTTGGTGTGTGACCCCAGATACGTCTGCCAAGCCCGGTATGTACACCTGATGTCACAGACACTAAGAAAATAAAAAGAGGAGCAACGAAGAACAAAAAAAAAAAGAGATTTCAATCCAAAAAAATCTCTGAGCAAAATTATACTGTGAAAAAAAAAGAAGAAAAAAGAGAGAGAGAGGTAAAAGCCCACGTATGACGCCCAACCCCGTGGCCTGACGCCTTGCCGCGGATGCTTCCATCCTTTTAGGCCCTGTGACTGGCCCCCTAAAAGCCTAAAGCAAAAGCGGCCCGGCCAAACGGTGCGCCCATTCGGAGCTGGCTAGTAAAAAAGTAACTAAAGTTAGCAACTTTCGTACTGTAATACTGCACTTTGTAGTATTTAGCGGCACATCAGATTCAAACCGGCAGCAGAGACGGCGCCAATCAAAATCCAATTGAGGGGGGAAATGGCTGAAATGATTGGTTGCACGGCTTTTTTTGCTTGCGCTTGCGCCCCCTCCCCTGACGTGGCATCGGCGCCTCAACACATTCAATTCTCTCTGTGGATTTTATGCCCTCAACTCAATTCAGGAAAGATTGCTCTTATGCTTTATGCGCATTGGAGTTTGGAGTTTTGGTTTTTTATCGTCTGGTAGAAGCAGCGCTAATTATGGAGAGGGAAAAAAAAGAGGGTATCGGAGAGATGGAGAAACTCTTGCTCCGTGAATGCATCTATCTATGCTGGTACCACAAAGATGGATGGATGGATGCTGTGATGTGTGATATGGATTGCAAAACTCCGAATGGCACACAGCGTCTATTTACCCCTCAAACAAAAGATGCTTGCATACCCTATCACTACCACATGAATGGCCGATAACCCTCTCTCTCCAAACGCAGTGACGCAGCATCTCAAGCCAATCGCATCACCATCAGATGTTCAATAGCGGAGACGCTGCTGCAATGCTTCGTATGCAGTTGCAAATACCACCTCTCGATACTCCCGTACGTTCTGAGTATCATGTAAACGAGGCTGGCAGGATTCGAGCTTCCAAGCCCTCATCCAATGACAATAAAAACGAGTGCACCCTCTGCCCTTGGTATACCGACACCGACCGAATCAGAGATGCTCTCCTGCACACCGGCTGCATTATCACAAACATTGCGAAATGCAAGAGTCGTCTCATCGTGATGCAATCAAAAAGAGGTTTCATTCTTTGTCCAGTATTGAGTCGTGCTCCCCAATTCCCCCATTCTCTCCCCTTCCAGTTCCATCTATTTAAGGCCGACTTCTTCCTCCGCCTCTCTGTCTTTTTTCTCTCTTTTTCTTTTCCTCTTCATCCTTTTTCCTACAGTCGGTCTTTTCCTCTCTCCTTTTCTTTTGAAAAAAGCCAATCCTGCCTGACAGACTAATCTGGCAATGCTAATCAGAAATTTCGAAACCAGAGCCTTATTGTGGTTGATTCTGCCAGCCAGAGATACCGCGGACAGCTGCCATCGCTATGCCGCTGTCGCCATGCTGCAGTCCACGGCATCTCTCTGTTGTTAGGAGCTCTCACAATTGGGCCCTGGTTCGAAATTTCTGATTAGCAAAGCTGGCTGAAATCTGTTAGGTGCCAATACCGCTATTCTGTCGTTTTTTTACCTGGCTCAGCCGCATCGGGCCTTGCTGATGGGGGATTTCGCTACCCATCATGTATACATGTGTGCTTCAAGTGAGTGACTCTTCCCCCCCAATCTTTCCCCTTTCCTATGGAAGCTGACGAAGTTGGAAACAGTTGGCTCGTGGTGGGAAAGCATGATGGTAGCTTTTGCGCGTGCAAGTTGGTTATCAATGGTAGCGCAACTTCTGTCTATCTGATTGATTCTTGATATGGCCATGCTCAGTGGATATTCTTCATTGGTGTAGTCTATCAGACGTCATCAAGTAAACGAAGAGTATTCTGCTATTGAATGTTGAACTTGCATGCGCAAAACTGCCCATCATATTTCACCGTCGCCAAAGTTGAAGCATAATCGGGCTGAGCTGGGAAATTCTGAGGATCAAATCGCTCCCGTCTCTATCGGATTGCCACCATCTACGCGTCTCCTAGACACATCCTTGACACGGGCACTTGAATTTACATCTACATGAATTTACGTCTACACGAATTTACGTCTACATGAATATACAAACATTGGCTCTTCATAACCTCTCGCTTCCATAGCATCTGATCTGATCCGTCCCCCTCTCCTCGTGACTAAGAAGGCCCGTAAAGGCCCGTAAAGGCCCGTAACGGCAGATTTAATGCGCCACTCGTAAAAGTGTCATGGGGAAACGAAGTAGACATCAGTACAAATCAAGTACTCCACTGCGGACGCCAGGCATGATGATTGTCACAAAGGCGGACAGCTTTATTGTATTCAAGTATCCTAAACCGCCATCTCACTATAATAGAGTGCAGGTCCTTACTCCGTACTACCTAATGGCTTGTAGACATCTTTGTCATCTATTGTATCCATCCATCTATGTAAAAAAGCCATTGACCAAATGCTGTTGGTTTTTTGTTCTTTTCAAAGACAATAATCCGTCATATTTCCAAACGCCGACTCTTTTGCTTCTTTCGTTTCACAATATATTTATATATAAATTGGGAAGAGCAGCAACAAACATTCATAAAGGAAAAAAAAAAAAAAAAGACAATAAAAGAGCAACCAAACCGGCACTCCCTTACAACCGGTCCAGCAGGCCGCGGCTCTCGAGGAGCAGGATGATCTCGTGCACAATGGAGCGGGCGTTTTGCTTGGTCAGGTCAACGGTCAGGTCAGCCTTCTGGGGCGTCTCATAAGGGTCATCGACACCAGTGAAGCCCTTGATCTCTCCGGCGCGCGCCTGTTTGTAGATGCCCTTCCGGTCCGTCTTCTCGCAGTACTCGAGCGGCGTGGCAACGTGGACGAGGAAAAAGGGTCCAGACTTCTCGACAAGCTCTCGCGCATGTTGGCGGGCATCCTCATACGGCGCAATGGGGGCGGCGATGACGGCAGCGCCGGCCTTGGTCAGCTCAGAGGCAACAAAAGCGATGCGCGCGATGTTCAGGCTTCGGTCCTGTCGGCTGAAGCCCAGCTCCGATGACAGCTCGGCACGCACCGTCTCGCCCAGCAGCATGGACACGGATCGGCCGCCGCCTTGGTTCAGCGTTGCCTGAAGAGCGCGTGCAATCTGGTCCTTGCCGCAGTTCTGGTAACCCGTTAGGAAGACGGTGAAACCCTTCTCACGCGGCAGTGGGTTCTGCTCTCGCAACACTTTGACCACCTCGGGATAGGAGAACCACTCGGGAATCTCCTTTCCGGTCCTCAGGCGGTTTCGCAGCTCTGTACCGGAGATGTTCATGGTACGGGTGCCCTCAGGGATCTCGTTGGCGGGCAGGTACTCGTCGCGGTCCGGGATGTAAATCATCTCCTGGAACTCGACCATCTTGATGCCGAGCTCCTCCTGGTACTGCTGCACAAGGATCTGCGCATCGTAAGGGCCGTAGTGATCCTTGCCGTTCTTGTTCTTGCCCGGACCGGCGTGGTCACGGCCGACAATGAAATGCGTAGCACCGTGATTCTTGCGGATAATGGCGTGCCATAGCGCCTCACGAGGACCGCCCATGCGCATGGCTAGGGGCAACAGGGCGAGAGCGGCCATGCCGTTAGGGTAACGAGGCAGCAGAGCGCGGTAGACTCGGACTCGAGTGAAGTGATCAATGTCACCGGGCTTCGTCAAGCCGACAACGGGGTGGATGAGGACATTGGCTTGCTGGGAGCGAGCAGCCCGGACCGTCAGCTCACGGTGAGCGCGGTGCATGGGGTTTCGGGTCTGGAAGGCGACGACCTTTTGCCAGCCGAGCTTGTTGAAGTGGGATCGCAGCTCTGAGGGGGTGACTGTGAATCTTGTTATTAGCGGCCTGTCTTTCTTCTTTTTTCTTGAGTGTTCACGGTAGGTAGATAGCTGCTAGATGGCTGTCTAGAAATAAAACTTACAGCGCAGGTCGAGAAAGTCGTAGTGCTCAAGGCGGCTGATGGCCTCGAGCTTTCCACCAATGTAAAAGTCCTTTGCGACGCTGAAGAGATGCTTGACACCGGGATGCGTGTCATCGTCGCTGCCAAAGACCAGCTTGGCCTCTTGAACCCTGAGTGCGCGCACGCAATGTTAGTGATCTGTTTGTTTCGTTGATTTTGAGAGAGACGTCAATTCCTGTCGTATGGTAACGCTTACTTGTCTGGTCTGTACACATCCTCGACCGTCAGGATGGCCAAATTCCGGTCGTCTCTGAAGTCGCGCAGCGTGATCTTTGCGCCTGGCTTGATGGAGAGCTCGTCGATCTGCGCCTGGTCTGCGTCGAGGGTTATGGGCATGCTGAAGAGCAAGCCATTTTCGAGACGGTTCTCCTTGACCACTCTGTTCGCGCCAGGGTTAGCTGCAACTAGTCCCTATTTTGAAATCCTTGCTTCCAACCCTTCCTCTCATGGGATATGTAGACATACCGGTTGTAATCCTTTTCGGTCATGAAGCCTGCGGAACGGCAGCGTTAGTAATCGCGACAATAATTGATCGCCCCCCCCCTTCTCTGCTTCGTTGCGCTGACGTGGGGCAACCTAATCCTCGCAGTTCGCATGCGCCGCGAGCTTGGAGGGGCTTTGCGCCCACCACTGATAAGACTGCAACAACATACCTTCTAGAGGCGAGAATCCGCCATTGAGAATAAGCTCCAAGTCGCAGAGGTGGCGCTCGGACAGGACAAGCGCAGGAAGAGTCTCCGATAGCTCTAGCAGCTCGGCCTGGCGAGGCAGATCGCGAGCGAAGAGGTCCTTGAGGACGCCGCCGTGGGGAGTATTGGCCATTATGGTGGTGGGGTGATCAAATTTGTCCCTTTCTTTTTTGAGGGGTTAGAATGGTGTCAACGGCACGACGAGTCACGCAACAAACTCCGTTTCAAGCGAGAAATGAGAAAGGAAGCAAGCAACAAGAGGTCGCAAGCCAAGGGAATGCAAAAGAACAGCGAGCGAGAACGACGATATGTTGAGCAGACGGAAGGAGGAAGAATCACAGAGAGAGAGAGGGAGAAGAGACGGAGAAGAGGAGGGATGAGGGGTGGGCGTCCCGATGCCAGACTATATACTACTGCTACTACTGCTTTTCCTTGGGGTCAGCCCGGAGATGCTAGAACGTAACCATCCAAGGCAAGAGGGTACATTTCCAAAGACAAGGCTCTGCCCGGAAGGCAACCTGTAAAGACACACCTGGTGGAATGGATTGGAGATCCCGTAAGCAGCCTCTGTTCTGGTGGGATGATCTACTTCTCTCTCTTTACACCCCCCCCACTGGATACTCATGGAATACTGGTTGACTGGCGATGGAGTCGTAATTCCTGGTGAGTACATACTTGTATGGAATAGTAAACAGTTACTACTCAGTAATACTCCACAGAACAAAAGAAAAAGACTGGGAGTGCCCCACCAAAGCCATGGAATGGCGGCATTTGGCTCGAGATTCTAGCGATGACGTGCTCGAGGGCGATGCTCCGGGTCCCGCATGGCTTGACGCAAGGCCAATCAGCGGCGTGCAGATGTCCGCAAAAGCCAGTTCAAAGTGCGAGGCGAGATGGGAAAATGTAGCATGGCTGTTTTTTTCTTCATGGATTCCAGGGCGTGTACCTGGAAGGGTCTCCGTCAACGGGTTAGCCGCAATTGCGAAATCTCGGACCATCGGGGTCGGTGGATGTCGCTGCCTCTACGAGAACTTCGTACGTGGAGAAGAGGCTCAATCGACACTCTCGCTTTTCTCCTTTCTCTTTGTGTTGTTTTTCGGGGCTTAGAAGAGCGGCTAGCATACGTAAACCTGCTGCTGATCGTCACTACTTCTCTGCAAGAGACGGAATTGTGGCCGAACAAAGATGATCGACAGGGTGAAGATGAGAGGCACTCCCTGCAAACTCACCGACCATGTATCTCAAATTGCATGATGACAAACAAACGGATAGAGAGGGAATAAAAAGAAGGAATAAAAAGAGGTCCTATCCACCGACTAACCACGGGCTAAATCTCTAGTGTCTCCAGCATGGGGCCCCACGTCCTTCGGGCCATCGCTTCTTTTGCAACGTTGAAAGTTTGGTAGTATTTGCTAAAGTTTGTGGGAATTCGTCAATTTCACCACCTGGCGCCTCGATTTCGCCATTTCGGCTGCGGATGAGAGAGGAAGAAATGGCCCCTGTTTGTGCCAGTTAGTGCAAGCTTTCTCCAATAGCAACCCATGCACTTCGTACTTCGCAACGGCTCTCGGGGGTGTATATTATGTGTGTTTCTGTCTGCCCCTCTTCGCTGGGCTTGGGGTTTTCGGAGCATCGGGGGGACTAACAGGTCGTTGAAATTTTTGCTGTCAGCATCTCTGGGCCTGGTTCTAGGACCTTATTTCATCTGTACATACCAATTGTTGCGAGCAATACGTACTGCGTACATGCCTGGGTAGACGCTGTAAAAGATGGATGTATTTCACTGGATATGAATGCGCGTATACCAATTGCTCAGAGTTTTTGCGCCCGCAACGGCCAGGATCATTTGGCGCCGAATTTTGCCCCAACGCGGTATTAGGACGTTGGATGAGGCAGAATTTCCAGAGAAAGGCGGGAAATAGACACAGGCAGTAAATACAGGAAGTATGTGCAGGGAGTACGTACACAGGTGGTCGCAGCTACTATACCTACTATACCTAGGTACCTACATGAACCTCAATCAAGAACTGAGGTAGTCGCGCTTGTTTACCTTCCTATGCCAACCAGGAATGACGTTGACTGCCTCGACGGGCTTGGAGGGGCAGGTACCTACATATATTACTGGTACTTGAAGCATGGACAAACCGTAATACGCTGGATTTATGGTGCAATTAATACTATATAGAGGTAGATGCCTGGTAGGTACTTGGAGATGAATCCGGTAGATTGAATAATTAATTATACATAAAAATATTGTGAGCAGGCAGACACTACTATGTTGTTGGTGAAGGCCTCGCCAGGATGGAAGAAGCAGATCGATACGCCTTAACAAATTTAGGCTATACTGTCTCGGTCAAACTGTCTCGCCTCTCTTTTTTTTTTCTTTTTTTTCTTTTTCTTCTTCTTCAACTTTCTCAAAAAAACAATTTACTCGCATCTGCATGACCTCACTGCTACATCAATCTACCAAATCTGAGCTCCTCATTAGTAGCAAGGTGGATGGGTCATCACTCAATGATACTCAGTGGAAGTTTCAACCCAAGCAATATCTTTTTATTCAGAATATCGAAAGTACGTATAACAAAGCCCATCATCTAAACTCCAAGCCTGTCTAATCAATGTTAAAAAAAAAAAAAAAAAAAACTACAAAACACCAAACCCCCAAATCAGCGCCACCCTCTCGGTCCAGTCTAATCAATATGCAAAACTCCACATATACATAGCAAGGGTCAGTCCAATCAACACATTTCCCCCTTGGCTTATGACAGTCTTCGAAGCTCAAGAAGTATCTGTCGGGTAGCAACAGCAGCTAATAAAGGCTCGTAGCCCTCCACTCCTGGGAGTGGGTCGCCGTTGGAGGGGCGCAATTTGGCGCGGATAACTACACTCAGAAATTTCCCGTTGAATTTCATTGCATCATTAGAGATATTACAGATATTGATTATGTACTTCTCGGGTGGGTAAAGCTGCGGAGGTTCTTTTGAGTAGGGAGGTGGAGGGGGACCTATTGATTTGTGTTAGCATTGCTTTTTCTCAAGTCAAGATTTGAACCAAGCGGTTCGAAATAGAACTTATCCATACGTGGACCTGATTGCATAAAGGAATCCCTCATGTCTGGATTACTTTTAATGAAGTCGTGAGCGAGTGTACTAAGTTTGTACTCTTTTCTGGCACTCTCGTCTTGAAACGCGATCGTTGCGCCTTCAAAGGCTCTCACGGTCTCATTGTACTTCTCCGCAATACTTGCCTTTACCTCACTGACCGTGGGAGTACCAAATATGGCGTCTTGGGGACGTAAATTGGGAAACTTGTTGAATCTGGTACCTCCAACCATACACAACTCAAGGTTAGGAAAGATCCGCATCATTTCGTCAGCCATGGGTGCTATATTTGTAAACACGTCGCCTCTGGTCGATGGAGGATGTCCACATACCACGACGACGTTGTGTGCTCCAAGACTACCTAGCGTATAGCCGTTGAGAGTTTTTTCGGGGTAATCTAGCTGCCCATGTTGAATGTCGAGGAGTCGTTGAGCAACAGCGTACTCGGTGGCGAGGAAAACCATCCACCCAATAGTGTAATCCTTGAATTCAGGCATGGTGGATACTGATGTCAAACTTATCTTTTTGCTTTTTGATAAGCAAATGTTGAAGAACTGTTTGGGTTGATGAGTGGTGAGCTGATTGAATTATTCCGATCTGGCCATTACAAGCGTCAGGCTTACCATTTTATATACATTATGAGACCTCGAGATTGCTCACCACAGGGAATGGGTGCTGCTAATGTGTTGAACCTTGTTACGGCGGCAATTCATTTTGAAAGCCTCTTTTTCTTTCATACCAAAAGCGTACAGTAGAAGAATGTATGATTTCATGCTGTACAAGGCGTCTTTGCAGCATAATGTCGACAATGGTATTTAGATGTGCTAGAGGCAAGTTTAAAGCGACAATTACTGGACGGAGAATAAAGAAAAGAAAAGAAAAGAAAAGAAAAGAAAGGGGTTTGAGTTTGTTTGTAAGAAAGCAGGTATAGGACAATTGAACTGAACTTGTACTTGTACAAAGAGATGCAGAGCGGGGAGCACGGAGCAGGTTCAGGCATTGAACTGATGCCGTTGTTCAGTGTCAGCATCGTGTGCAATATGGCAGCTCAGTTAATTCACAGTAAAAGCAGAAATTGCGTGTAAACGGCGCACTTGCAATACAAGAGTTCAGTTTATTTATAACTAAAGCTGAAAATGACATATCAACGACACACTTATCATATAAGAGTGTCATGGGGAGTTCATTCACAACAAAGGTAGAACCTACGTATAAACGACGCGTCTGCTCAGTGTTCAGCTTCTTTCAATGTCTTTCTTTTTGCTCTTCCATTCAAGGAAAGCCAGAATTATGACCTATCCATCCTTTGTGTCACTGTCATTCATCCAGCTTTCTCCTTGACCACGAAAAGCTGTATCGACCCGCCGAGATGAACTATGTTCAAGAACTAGTCGACATCAGTCATGGAGATTGTATATAAGAAGCCCTTCATAAATCCCCATCAAGTGTATTAAGCCCTGTCAATAGCATCACTACAACCGAAGAGATCGTCCTTGTGCTAAAATACCTCTCTGTCGGATTTTCAATTACATATTTTTTATCCGAGATACCAGAATGGCACTTTGCCGCTCGGACGCTGAGGAGACGCAGCTTATTCTCAACTATGACTTGCTTCACATGATTCTCACTGAGTACATGGACAAAGACCAAGACATTTTCAACTTCATCTTTGCCAACAAGCTCTATCACAGACTCTTCTATGATACTCTTATTCGACACAACGTGCTCTATGGCGGATGTACGGCTCTCGAATGGGCTGCCAGACAGGGTAATCTAGACTTAGTCAGAGCAGTATTGGCAGATCCAAAAGTAGAAGAATGTGCACCTCATAGTATCTGGCTCAAACTCCTCGACATTGCGCAAGACCTCGAACACGTTGATCTGGCTAGATTACTATTCCAAATGAACTTGGTCCAGACTTGTGTCAGTAACGAAGCCCGCGAGATTGCTACCAAGGGACCGGAGACATGGATCGAGCGACAATTTAAAGATTCCTGGTTAAAACGAATGTGGAATGCTGTAGACCTTGGCCAAGAGGATCTAGTAGAGCTATATCTTTCTCACGGGATGACGGTAGAGCTGTCTGACCCACGAGGACGCACGGTTTTACACAGAGCAACCGAAGGCCGCCAGAAAGAGCAGCTTGTGAAACTTCTCTTGGAAAAATATCAGGCCGACCCGAATAGAGGTGTCTTGTCCAGGAATAGAGCTAGCCCCATGGCCAGGCGACCCCTCGTCAACGCGGCCGAGGAAGGCAGCCTGGAAGTTGTAAAGCTGCTGCTTTCGCATGGTGCAGATCCTTGTTATGGCGGACCTGCGACGTTTTGCCAAGCTTTGGGAGCGGCAACCTTTTTTAACCGCAAGGATGTAGTCAAGGTGCTCTTGCAAGATGAGCGCATCGAGCTCAATGTGCAGGACAACCGTGGCCACACAATCCTAGGCTACGCTGTGGCTTCTGGGAGCCTGGGTATGGTAAGACTTTTTCTTGAGAATAATCGAATCGATCCAAACTCTAGAGAAAGGGACGGCAGATCTCCGCTACTGCTTGCCGTCATGGGAGACACATTATCTGGCTATATCCCCTGGACGCCGGCTGCCAGCACCTTTGAAATAACCAAGCTGCTGTTGTCCGACGAAAGAGTCGACGCCTCTATAAAAGATAGTCATGGGTGCAACGCCTTGTCGTTGGCCGCACAGGGGCACCGACATGAGATTCTAAAGATGTTACTTGAAAGTGGCAAAGTTGACCCGAATGAAGGCGACCTTACACTTCGAACGCCCGCCATGCATGCTGCGAACAGTAGCGTAACGGAGAGCTTGAGACTTCTCATTGACGACAACAGGGTTGACCTGAACAGAGTAGATGAACGGGGCAGAACGGCACTGATGTGGACCGCATTTAATAGCCGATTAGACAATATGAAGCTGCTATTGAACTCGGGTCGCGTTGATGTGGACCAGGCAGACTTCGATGGATCAACGACCCTAATGTTGGCCTGCTGCTGGCTATCAGATGCTGGGGTAGTGAGGCTCCTCCTTGATTCAGGTGGAGTGGATCTGAATAAGAGCAATTCAAATGGCGAAACGGCGTTGATGAAGGCCGTCCAGTGGGCTGCAGACCCCTATGGGCGCAAAACGCAGCCCGCGCTGGATGCCATCAAGATGATTCTGGATACGGGCCACGACTTGGTCAACGTTAAAGATAACGAGGGAATTGCGATGATCGAACATGCCGTTCGAACTGGCATCAAGGAGGCTGTAGAGTTGTTGCTGGGTACAGGCAAGGTGGTGATTACACCAAGGGTGATGGAGCTTGCTCAAGAGAATGGCGAGATTTTGGACATGTTGATTAATCATAGTAAGGACGATTGAGCAAAAAGTAAGACGACGGCTGTTGCCACTGTCTATGATTGCAGAACAAGGGCATTGAAGTATTTTTGTCTTGGACATATAACAGAGGGATCTAGGGAAGGAAGGCCATTTCCATTTGTTAATACACCAAACGGGGCTGCATTGACTTGTAAGCAAACTTATCCTGTAAATAATTTTCAATAGAAAGGATTTATTCTGATGTGACTGCTTACCTGTATATTGATGAAGACGCAGCCTACCCCTTCCTGAGTCGACAGCTTCAGCTGCTGCACTTACGTGATAGAAGAAAAAGAAAAAGATACCAGTTCCGCTTCTCAGTGTTGTCAATTTAGGCAGAGGTAGGCTGATGTAGATGCCTGCTGGTGAGGTGCATGTGTGGAAATAATGTACGGGGCAGAGATGGAGGAAAGGTTAATGAGGGAGCTAATATAGCGCTCGGGACCTAAATTAGCGGAGGGGATAGGCGCAAGTATTGAATGTGTGCAAAGACGTGCACTTTGTAGGGCTTACCTAATCCTTGAATTTGCTCAGTTTTGGACTTTCCTGCAGAAGCCCCTGCAATAGCCCGGCTGCTGCCTGTGGCACTACTTCTACACATACTGATCACTATTGATCTACATGTAATAGATGCACTCGCAAGACCTGTTATGAAAGTATTGCGCTCCATGTTATTTAAACTATCTAGAAACTCGATAACGAATGTTTTTACGCTGTGGGTCTGAATGCGAGAAGAGCTATTAGAATGGCCCCTTGTGCTTCGTAACAGTGCGGTTAAATAGGTAGGTAACGAACTGAAAAAAAAAAAATATCGTCATCCTTGAAAGTCGTGACAATCGACGTAACATTCTTCGAGAATAAGGAGACCTAGTCTCCTTTGGTAGGCAGTATGCGATATATTTCTTTTCTACTTGATATATCATTAAAGCAGTAAAGGTATCCACAGTTGTCTACACAACACCAACTATCCCATTCCGACAACAAAGTGCCCACCTGTCTCCAGCAAGGCAATAAAAAGTTGTACCTGGCAAGCTGGCAAGCACTATTTCACAGCATGGGAAGATGTTTTTGCTTCTAAACTGATATTACAGTAGATGCCTCCCCACCCATTCAAGGTTCGAAATAGAGGGCACTATCCACGATAGTCGGCCCAAAGCCTTCATTACAGATGATCAATATAAGCAAAGCGAATTCCGTCCTTGTACTAGAAGGAGGAACTGAGCTTGATCTCTCGCGCGAAGCAGATGGATGGCTGTTCCTAAAAAAGAAATAGTGTCAACTTCAGAAGGGAGAATAAATGGTGATTTTGGAAATACTCACGACGAACAAGTCAAGCACTCTGAGATAGGAAGGGATTCTGAGATGAGCTCTCCACAACCCGGACAATGAACGAGTTCACACATCCTAGGATTTGTTGATAAGGAGTGTGGCAGTAGTGGAAGATGAAAGGCCGCCGACTTTGGTTGGAGATCCGATCAATCTGAAAGCATTCGCAGCGTGGCTAAGAGGAAGTCATCCAACAGCTCTTGCTCAGCGCCCTTGGACTAGTCTTTGACCTTGGGCTTCTCAACTCTAAGATTATTCAAGCATCTGGCCGTCTGTTCTACCTTCTTTATACTTATGACTTATGACATGTCCATCCTCGCTTATTATGCCGAGCACACACTACGCGTCTCGAAGCCTCAAGAACGTTACAGGCCTAGCATCAGCGAGACCTCCCTCTCCTCAGAAAAGGGGGGCACGGCATCTAAAAAAAAACCTTCGAAGAAGAAGAAAGAAGAAAAAGAACCTGCCAAGCCCTTCATTCACCCTCCAACACTCGTCAACAGACTCGTGGCCAGCCTAGTTCAGTTTCGACTCGTCTTGCGAGCCAACAACACCGTGAGCACATTTCTTCGCTCCTCGTATCGAGGTGCCTACACTATATGACACACGTTCTCGAGCCCCGTGATGGGCCAAACTCAAAAAAAGCTTGGTTGGCGAAGAAATGTCACAGGCTGCAAGGTACAGCCGATTGAGATCGGCAAAAAAAGAACGCCACTCTGTCTCTAGGATCGACTAGGAGGGCATCGATGGACATCGGAAGCTTGCCGAGGGAAATCACAGATTGGTGGCGTTCTTTTTCGCAAGGCTAATTTTGCCTGTTCAGCATGTTGTAAGCGACTAGTTGCCTTGATTCACGGCGAGTGCTGAGTTGACTGCTACTCTGTGGCATGCCGACTTTTAGGACATGGCCAATAGATCCGTAGGTCCGTAGGGAATATTCCATCGTATAGCAGTGTGAGTCAGTTTTGGCAGGTAGGCAGCTGTCACAGTCAATCCGACGGTGATAGTTTTGCTGCCATATTTTAGCTCATATCACATGAAATCAGTGGCGAGTATAGACTGGAAAAAAAGAAGCGGTTGGATACGGTATCAGAGTGTCTAAAGAGAAGCAGACAGTCTCGTATGTGGTCTGTTCGTTTCGATAGACAGAGACAGACAGATAGACAGCCCTAAACTTTAATTATGACGGACATTCTAGCCAGTCAACGTGCTCGGTAGGCGAAGTTCGATCAAGGTCGTCGTCATCGCTAGAGAAAAGAAAGAAAATGAAAGGGAGGGGTGAAAAGGTAGGGTTGTATTAGGCTGCATCCTTTTCCAGCGATTCTGTTAGATCCGTCCTAGCTTTGGAGGTGACTCCGAATGATATTAGGTAAAGAAAGAAATAGGAGAATCAGGCAAAGAAGCACGCAGCAGATCTTGACGGCACTTTAATCGGGCACCTGATTGCCTCTTGATCCGATAAAGCGATAAAAGATTATAAAAAGACGTACTTCGTACTGCGTAGTAGTGGAAAAAGAAAATAAAACGTCAGGGGGCTCAAGGACAACACCATCTCAGTATCACAGCCCCAAACCACCTCGCTGCGACCCTCCTCGACCAACACGATGTGCAAAGTGCAGCTGCGCATAGCTCATACGCATGCACGTAACACAAGCCTCGCCCACAGGGCTGACCAACAGCAAAATGCGAATCAAGGCTATCCCTGGCGTCGATGAGTCGTGGGGAAAACAACGATCCACCCACACACACACACACGATATAGGATTGTCCTTTGGAGGGTAGTATTTGTCAAGAGTCCTGGTCGGCCATACATGTGCCGAAGGACGCCAGATACGAAGCTGGAGATTTGCTGTGACTACCGGCGCCTTTTTTTCTAGAGCTCGGACACTTTGAACTGGCAGTCCTCCGGAGAAGCGCCGTGAACATGAAACTACACTAAAAGGAATGACATGCGAAGACGCCATTCAAGAAACGATGTTATTTGCAAAGAATCAGGCCACAATTGCGCATCCAGCAGCCAGCTCGGACGCCTTGAAAGTAATGTAACGTTGGTCCTCGTGAATTCGTAATCAGCTTCAATGTATTTGACTCCCTTTGTATCTATCTCTCTGCATCCATTATCAAAAGACAAAATTAAAGAAAACTGACTCATGATTTGCCCAGCCAACATGTCCCGTCTTTTTTTCTCGTCTTTGCTACCAGAACCCACCGGCTCGATTCCCAAATGCAGCGCCGTGTCAAACTCCGCCAATACCATCCGATATAGATAGTTGTCCGTCGTCCCGTGTCTGAAACCCCAAGCATACCCGTTCATCCTTCTATTACCCTTGGGGCCTGTATTCGTCCTCCGTGCCGTACCAAACGTTTTATTCTCCTCCCTTACTTTTTCCCCAGCTCAAGTGGAAACGCACCAGCATACTCACAGTAATTAAAACAACAGAAGAGAGGGGAAAAAAATAATAACCGACAAGGTATTCATCATACAGTTTTCTAAACAGATTTCGCGCTTGCTGATATCCAGTTGAGAAGAAGAGAAGTAGAGACCAAGGAAAGGGAAGAGAGCGATGGTAATCCGGTAAAATTAGAATCAAGCGAATATATCAATGAATGAGTCCGGTATGTCTATGAGTAGAGGGCCTCGACGAGGTAAAGTATGCCAAAGAATAGGAAGGCAACGGCGCCGCCAACGGTAACTACACGGCTTGGTCAGAATCTTTGCTCGCTCAATCAAAGGGGAGTTGTGTTTGTGAGTTTGTGTGAATAGAGATTTTAACTTACCAACTTTCAGACTGACGCGTCCAGCAATAGCACGGCCACCAATAACCGCAACACCGGTGCAAATGGAGTGTCCAGCCAAAGCGCCCAGTGTGACCCACCAATAATCCTGCCCGGCAGCCATTGCAATAGTGGCAATCTGGCTTCGGTCTCCCCACTCGCCCAAGAAAGTCATGACAAAGGTCTGGACCCAAGCTGGGCTCAAGATGAGAGAGCAGAGATTACTGATACCACTGCCGAAGCTGTTGAGACCGCCTGCTTTGCGAGAAGGGTCACGAGAGGGGGACTCTGAAGGCGACCTCGGAGAAGGAAACCTGTTCTTGCGTGAGGTCCTCCCGCCAAGGCCCATCTCAAGAGTATCTCCGGATATGGCTCCACCTCTTCGCTCAAGCTCCTTCTCCTTCTCAGCGAGCTCTTGCTCGACTTCGTGCATCTCAGCTGTCACGCCTTCGTTGGGGTCCATCTGCATACCCTCTCGCAAAAGTTTAGCGCCAAAGGCAAAGAACAGGCCCGCGGCGAGGAGACCGGTCAGACGCTTGGAAATCAGAGACACCACAGCATGCCCCAAGACGGCAGACAAGACTGTCATGACCATGAGGGCACCAAAAGCGGCGGAAAAGACAACCATGCGATCGTGCTTCATCGCCATGAGAGCCGCCACCAAAAACGTCTTGTCTCCAATTTCAGAGACCATGATCATGGTGAAGGACAGGACGAAGGAGTGGAAAGGTTGGATAATGCCCTCGTCGTCTTCAGCATCCGTTGATGCTGATGATGACGAACTTCCGGTCTTTGGTTTGGAGATGTCGAGATGGTCCTTCTTTGCAGAGTCTGGAACGGGTGGCGACAGCTGTTCGCGAGGCGTGTCGGGGAGATCACCGGGTTTCTATCCGCCATTGCGCGTTAGTGCATACATCCCAAAAGGGGGTTTTCTTTATAGCCACATGGGAATGATTGAAATAGCAAGTGAAAAAAAGAGACAATGCCATACCTCGAGCCCAGTGTAGCCAGTGTCTTCGCCATCCTTGTCGGGTGAGGATTTTGGCTTTGACTTTTCTTTCTCCGAGTCTCCTCCCTTGGTCTTTTCTTTGCCTTTGCCCTTTTCAATCTTCTTCTCCTCGCTGTGAGGCAGTGGAGGATGTTCTTTGGGCGCTTCCGGCTGATTTACCAGCTTTTCGCCAGTCTTGCCCTCGTGGGCCTTGCGGGCCTTGTCCTTTTCGGAGACGCCTCCCTCGGTGCCCGTGGTGCCATCCTGAGGCTTCTCACGGTTCTTGTCGAACATGACGCCGTCGTTGGACTCGGGTATCTTCTTGCCGTCGACAATGGTGAGATCGTCGGGGCGCCCCTTGAGCGCAGGGAGGTCATCTTCGCTCTTGGTGTCGGTCGACGCCTTGCCGTCGGTCTCGACGAACGGCCCTAGGTGAGGCTTGCCATCCTTTCCGTCTACCGGCGCGTCCTTGGTAGGCACGCCGAGACGGCCCTTGAGGGTCGCAGAATCGGCAATGTCGCCACCAGGGATCGTGTCTCTCTCAGTGTTGGCGACAGCAGTGGCAGTGGCAGCGGCAGCGGGGTTTGTCGCAAGTGCGCTAGCGATGGAGGGAAGGAGGAGGAAGAAAATAGGAGAATGCTTTGCTCGGAATTGCATGGCGACGGGAGGTGGAAGGGAGCAGCCTTCGGATTGGTAGATCTCGGTAGCTAATGGTCAACGGGGGGTTCGCGAATGCTGTTTCTCAATGCATCAGGATGCGGTGCTGTGCTGGGCGATTCGGTGGACACGAGGCCTTTGTGCCAAGCGCAAGGCGGAGGAAACAGGCGTAGCACAGGCAATTCGAGATTCAAATGCGACCTCTCAATGGAGGCGAGATGAGGAGCAGAAAGGGGCGATGGGGGGGATGGAATGATAGATCGAGGACGGAAGCTCGCGTGTCTTGGCTCGGTGGATGCACAGGGCTCGGAGAGGATTAACTTTGACGGAATGTTTGTCGTAGATCCAAGGTTAACAGAGTGGCCAAAAAAAGGCGGCTGCCAAAGAGAGGAAGAAAAAAAAAACAAAAAAGTTATTAGGGAAAGAGAAGAAGAAGAAAAGTTTAAAAGGTAGGTAATGGGGCGAAGGAAAAGGAGATCAAAGAGATGCCCTGTTGAAAATGAATAGGATGAAAACGAGAATTAAGCAGCGATCGAGGCCAGGCTCTCTGTCCTTTTTTTTTTTAGCCCCTCTCAATACCCTCAAGAGGATGATGCGTGTACTTCGTACTAAAGACCCGTGTCGGTCGATACCTAGTACTGTATGAAGTCCAGGGTCGGGGTTCGGGTATCAGACGACGTAACTGTACAGTACGAAGTACAGGCAGCCCTCCAGGTGCTTAAGGTGCATGGTGGGCACTAAAGCCACTGCGCTACGGAGTAATTGGAAGGCCACGGGCTGCGATAGGCCGCTACAGAACTCTGTTTCCCCTGAAAAAGGCATCAGCCAAGCCCGTGCAATGCACTGCCGCTCTAGGTACTCAATTACTGCGGAGCCGCTGGAACGCACCACTGAAACAAAACTCTGGGGGGAGCTCCCCAATCCAATCTAGTCGGAGCCAAATCAAGCAGGGAGAAAATAAGGCATGGCGCGGTCATTGCCATTCGCCAATCGGCGTCGGTGAGGTGGGCTGCAAAGGGCTACGCGTTTCTTGCCCGGTCCCCTGACTCCTTACAGATGGGCGACATCGCTAGGCGGATTTGAACGTGGTAATTTAAGCAAAAGCTCGTTTAAAGCTGGCTGCCTCTTCGATTAATTGGTACGGAGTAGATGCTTTAGTAGTAGACTATTGCCTTATGTGTGTGGGTTGCATACTGAACAATTAATGGTGATAATTGGTACTCCGTCGGAGCCTGAGGCAGACACGTCTCGCTTCTTGTCCTAGCAGGATCTCGAAGCATTAAGCTGTAGCAAAATATATAAAAGACTATTTACTAGGTTTTTTATTATTAAAAAAAATAAAGAACTTGATCATTATTGCTTTTTCTATTAAAGACGTGTCCAAGTCATTAATTGGATTGTTATATGATAAGAAGGAAGGGAGACACCCTACGCAATTCATATTCGCCAAACCGAGACACCGTCATAGCAGAACAGAAAGGCAAATAGCAGATGAAGTGACAACGACCAATTGAGAATATGCATTCAGAATCCAAGAAACATTCCGGACGATGGAAATAACATATTAAAATCTCTCTAGGGACGTTGAACCAGACTTTGGATATTTTAAGCTGATATGGTCATGTTTGGGCCAGTGCTTCCGCCTCGGGTATCAATGATATACTCTTTGGCTCTGGTAGACTTCAAGAAATTGGCAATGTAGGAGTTGGAAGATATGCTGGCCAAGTAACTTTTGAAATCGTAGGCTCAGACCCCATCCTGGAGGCCCTGACTAGTATGCTAGGACGATAATACGCACCTCCACTTACATGGATTACATCTTTTCGCCATGTATTGAGCTATTGTTAAGTCTATTTCAGTACCTTTTCTATTTCTATAACATCTTTTTACCATCCGCCCGCAAGTTCGTCCATCCGGCCGAGAATCACATCCATCCAACACGCTTCCACAAAAATGATGTGCCGCCAATGATGGCAGTCACTCCAGTAAAGGCGATGAGTGGACCATAGCCACTTCCATAGCCACCAAAGGCCTGTCCTCGCCACGACGTTCCCTTGATCAAAACCTCACTCAAAGGCCCCGATACAACATTTCCAATGCCCCGGCCAGCTGCGAGATACCCAAAGACCATGAATGGGTCAAAGGCAGATCCTGCATTCGGAGCGCCTGTTCGGTTCGGCTTGGATACAACCTGCTTAATTATACCAGTCCACGCCGAAGTGTAAGATCCGGCGAAGAATCCATATATGACACAAAAAATGTAGAGCACAGCCATGTTTGTCGCAAACCCCCACAGCAAGAAGGTCCCAATAACTGTGCCCACTGTCGATATCATGAGGCATGTTGTAACGTGATACCGATCGACAAGGATGCCCATGGCGATGCACCCAAAAACCGACGCAACGTTGACCGCCAAAATGGTCAACGCAGCAGGGAATGCCTCGGAGCCAAGAGTCGAGCGAGCATAGGACGGCAAATACAGGCCGGGCATGAAGAACCCAAGAGCTTCGACTATGTTTGCCACCTGGTACAGTAAAAATGAGCGATCGAGGAGAAACCCCAGCTTCGATGGCTGAAACTTTACGCCGGTGGTAACTGGAAGTCGGGGCTTCACAAAGTAAACCACGGGAACAGTCAGGACGAAAAGGGCAACGGCCCAGATACGCAACGTGGTTCGTAGTCCGTATCGCCCCAACAAGAACTCAAGCAGCATAGGAATCGCGAATCCACCCAGACCCGTGCCGGACCACATGACCCCAAACGCAAGGCCTTTTCGCTTGACAAACCATTCATCCATATACAGGATGCAAGGACCGTAGCAGATGGAGCCGCCAATGGCGAAGAGAACGCCCTGAGTCAGGATCAGATGCCAGACGGTCTGCGAGAACGAGCTTAGTGCAAGAGCTATGCACATGATTAGGAGCCCTGCGGTTGGGCCATATCGATTCTGCTTAGGATAGAGCCTCATGAGAGGGAAGACGATGGGAGAAGATAGGTACATGGTTCCCTACGACGATCGTTAACTTGAGCATCTGGAAGAGGAAGAAGAGGAAGAAGAGAAATTCTTTTTTTACCATGGTAGTTGTACCGATTGCAGCAATGCTAGAGGAGCCCTTGAAAGGCTCATGAGTGGTATAATAGCTTTGAAAAATACCAAAAGCGAAAGGAAAGCCTAGTCATTGTTAGACACGCCGTGTTCCGCTGATAACCCATTGGTTGATTGATCGATAAAAAACACCGTCAAGACATGCTATTACTCACCCCAAACCAGGCATTCAATCATAAAGCAGGCCGCCAAAAACAGCATTGCATCTCGACCTGTGTCGACGGGAGGAAGCGAGACTCCATGTTCGTTTTCCGAAGCAACATCTAGAGAAGGAGACGAGTCGCCAGGCGTAGTGGTGTCGAGCTGGATCGACTCTACTCGAGGATGATCCTCCAAGGAAGCTCGTCCCATGGTTATAAGTTGGAAATAGCCGTGGCTACTAAACTGTTTGGTAGCTGTCGAGAATCCCAGACAGATTTAATAGTGCAGGCACTACCTCGTCATATGTATTTATAAGGCGACAGAACTGTACTAGTTCCCATCTGTTAAGAAAGGGGACAAATGCGATTTTCTGTTTACGGCGTTCATTTTTAAGGATACGAAGCGGCTCCACAAGGCTCGGCGTGCGCGCCCTTTGGTTGATGCGGTGTGGGCAAATCCAGATTACAAATCCCCACCTCTTATGGCGGCGAGCGAAGTGATGGATGAACCTCTCCATCAGCTAATAATCGTCTATCGCCCAATTTCACCTTTATTTCTTAATTAGGTAGTACAGAGCATTTGTTGGGCACCAAATGGCGACAACAGGCACAATGATCTTCACTTTAATATTTGATTTATAGAACTATCCAATAGCAAGCAGCTGGTACAAAGAGTGCCACCAGCGTTTGCGTATAACCCCAATCAATCACTGCTGCGCCTAGGTCAGCACTAACTTCGTCCGTCAATACGGAGTAGGTAACCCGAGGTTCTAGAAGACGGTCCTGTCATTAAGCACCAGTCTACAAGTAGGTCTTTGCTTGATAAGGGACTCCATTTACGTCTTAGCTGCATCTGCAAAACCCATACGGCCCAAACTGTGGGTTGCAAATGCGGGTACCGAATGTCCATCAGTCTCGCTGCTTTTCACATGCATTCCCATCTATCTATCTAGGAGCTCCCTCCTAATGATATAACATGGGAGCCAAGAAGCATATGCCCAAAAATTCCTTCTCATATTTGAGTGGCAGAATACGGGGCAGATAATCTGGCCAGTCTACCATTGGAAACAAATGATGAAACGCCTTTTTATTTTCCCAGTATTCTGGGTACCAGCCGGCTTCTTCCCAGTCTAGAATGGCTGTTACCTTTGCGTTTTCGTCGACAAGGATGTTGCGAGGAGCGAGATCACCGTGAGTAAAGACAATCTCGTGATTATCGAAAAGCGCGTCTTGCATAGTGTTTCGTCAGCCTGGGCACGGTATGGACGAGGTCGTCAAAGATGAAGGCATTGAACTCTTTCTCGGTATCAAATGGGCCGCATTCGAGGGTGCGGCGCTCTCCGATGATTGCCTTGCCTCGATCGACAGCCCCGATGTAATCGCCTTTCAAGTTGCGTAGCTGAGCCACGTAGCCACGAAGCTCTGCAGCGATGGAGCGTTTCTGCTCAACATTCAGATCCTTCCAAGCCTTGTCAAGTTGTTTACCCGGCATATGGTCCATCTCGAAATAACGACAGATGGGGTCCTCCCAGGAGATTTCACGGACTTTCGGGACGGGAATAGTTGTGTTTGCGGCAACAAACTGCATGTTTCGGACCTCGTGGTCACGGAGGTGTCCGGATTTTCTTACAACCAAGTCATCATCATCACCAGATAGGGTGATCTTGCGACGGGATAGAGAAGTTTTCTTGCGAGGGCCGTTTGGGTCCATTTTCTGGTAACGGGAAATCAGCGTCAGCTTTCTCCGGAGCGAGGCTTGGGAGAGCTGCTACATTTACCGTTTGGTAGAATGGTACTACACCAATGAAGCTGATCTCGTAGGAATAAAGCTATACATGGCCTTTATACTAATAATGATCATAATTCTTTTTTTTATAATATAGAAATCTTATTTTTTATAGCTATTATTTATTTTATATATATAATTTATGTATTTTAAATTATTATTTATTATACAATCTGACTATACAAGCAATGATTCTAATAAGTATTAGTGTACTTGATCCAACGCCGAAACCCCATCCGATTGGCCCTCATGCACTTCATGCACTGCCTCATGTCTTGTACACACTCTTCGTGGCAATGCTCAATTGGCTCTAACGATAGTATTAGCTTAATCAAAAATGCACAACTGTCCAGTGAAATCGCTGCTATTCGCTTGCCCAGCCGTGGTGCTACATGTCTGCCCACCGTCCATCCAATCAAAATGCCTGCATAGAATTCATCTCAATAGGAAGTACAGTCATATATACTTTGGGCAGCATTTATTGCATATGAAGAGTTGGGATACTCATCAAAGGACTCATCAGTACAATTTCAAGTTTACACTTAAACATAGCCGCTTCATGTTCTTGGTTACGTGTGCCCGTTTCTGCGAATCAAGTTGCTTTTATTCTTCTTGTTCTTCTTGTTCTGGAAATATTAACCATGAACTCGGAAGCCGAAGCTGAAGAACTAATCAATAAGATCAATCGGGAATACAGTCTTGAAGGTCATGAACAACTCAGTACCATTATTACAGAAGGTCTTAAGATGTATGTCATTCATCATCCCAAATTGTAGCGTCTTACTGCTCACTTGTCTTTGTAGTTTATCTGAAGAGCTTTATGACACGTCCACGCATTTTCTTCGAGAACTTCTACAGAATGCCGATGATAACACTTACGATTGTCCAAATCCCAAACTTGTATTGACTTACAAGCGCGGCAGTCTCCGTGTCGACTCTAACGAGACCGGATTTACAACTTCAAACATAAAAGCCATATGCAGCATCCGCCAAAGCACAAAATCTGGCAGAAAAGGCTATACTGGCGAGAAGGGTATCGGCTTTAAAAGCGTTTTCAAAATTTCTGACGTAGTTTGGATATGCTCCAATAAGTTTTCTTTCAAATTTGACAAAAGTGAAAACTTTGGTCTTATTGCGCCTATCTGGGCCAAGTTTCCAGAACAAACACAGCCACATCAGACATCCTTCTTTTTGCAACTATCTCAAGACTTGGATGCTGACGCCTTAATTTATGACCTGGTTCATTTTGACCCAAGTTTCATTCTCTTTCTGCGACAAATAAAAGAAGTTGTTTTGCATATTGAACAACATGACGGAAGTACTTTCAGTCAACTCATCAGCCGGAAAGATGAAAAGAACATTTTCCCAGAAATAAGGGCATTAAGTACATTGAATAATATTCAAAAATATATCTTCATAAATTATGAAGTCACAGATCTTCCTAAGGAGAGAAAAAGGCCAGACTACACAAAATCAGAGGTTGTTCTTGCTTTCCCTATTATAGAACTGTCTAGCGAACCGCAGCTTGGTATACAGAACGTATTCTCCTCACTGCCGATTAGTAGTTATGGATTCAAGGTAAGAAGCCTTAATTTACCATTTGTTAGATTAATAAACTAACCTTGTTTAGTTTCTCTTGCAGGGAGACTTTCTTCTAACTGCCAATCGGCTTCACATTGATGTTTCTTCGGCATGGAATTGCGCCCTTCGAAATGCTCTACCTCAGGCCTTTGTCCAAGCCATTGAAACATCCGTTAACACTAATGATATGAAATACTCTTGGCCATATTTCGTACCTGGTACAGATATAGCACCATTCTTCCAGCCATCGAGAAATACAATCATTGAGTTATTAGCACAGACAGAATTGCTAGAAAGCTTCTCGGGCAGCTATTCTAAGCCGCAATCACTGTTCTTCGTTGATCCGATCAAGTTCTGCAATGAGAATCGAATTCCATTTACGCATAACATTCAAAATTCCAGCCGATATCTATCCTTGGAATATCCTCAATGGACAATCAGCTCCCTGCTCTCCCTAGGCGTGCGAGAATTGACTGACGAGGAATTCGTCGAGGACCTTGGCTCTATGCTTCAAAAGGATGCTCAATCTTTTCAACATCAATCGCAAGAGTGGCATTCACAATTGTCTCAAGCTTTAATAAGAATATGTGGAACTCGTGCGCTACGAAAGCAACTGTCAAAGCTTCCTCTAGTCCCGCTTTCGAATGGTAAATGGAGCTCGGCAAAAGCTTGTCCGGTGATATTCTCTGGTGAATGTGCTCTTGCTACCTCACTCAGCACCTTTTTCAATATTGTAGATGGATCAGCATTGGTCGATACAGATCGAATAGAACTGATGCGAAGGTTAGGTGTGAAAGAGGTAGATAAGAGACAAATATGCCGCTACATTGTTTGCGCCCATGCTTGGGAAAACACCAGACCAGAGGGGTGGACTCGTGAGCAACTGGTTCTTCACGCGACATTTCTGGTTGAGCAACGTTGGGAAACGCCAAACCATATCGATCTATGGTTCGCGACATCAGATAATAAGCACTGCAAAGGTTCTAAGCTATACATATACGACAATCCAAAAGGTGATCCCGCAACAAGTCACGTATTTGAGAAGCTTCAACAAAAATTCCCTGTGCTTCACAAAGATTATTTGAACCAACAGATGGTTGACAAAACTGGGTCAAGTGGCTCTTGCGCTTCTTGGAAGTCGCGTATCTCTACTTTTTCATCGAGCAAAATGCCAATGGACGACATGGATAAAGATGGATTTTTACTCTCAAAAACGGATATATTATCCAAGGATCTCGTGCTTGATGGCTCTCATAGTCAAAACGACATGTCTGATAAAATTTGGAAGAGTCAAATTGCCTATCTAAGCGATACTCTGCACCTCTCAACGGTTCCGCGATTGGCTGTGTCCCATGATACAGATTTCATGGCAGAATTCGAGATATCTGAAGAGTTCAAGTTCATACTCAGCGAATGCTTAATTTCAGATGTCTTCAAGATTTTGGACGATAACTGGAGCTACCTGAGAGCTCTGAATCAGACGGCAAAAGCAATTCAAACAGTGAAGAAAGGGGCGATACCGCCACTAAGCGTGATGCAGGTGATTATGGGGTTTTTTACGAGAAGTCACGGAAAAGATTGATCAAAGAGATTGGAGATACCGAAGTTAAACTAGAGTCTGGTCGTTTTGCCCTGAGGAAAACCTTTCTTCCGCATCTGGACACAATTGTTGACCTTGACGTTAGCCTGCCGCTTCTTGAACTTCGCAACACCAAGAGTAAGGCTCTACAGGAGCGTATCAGTCGTTTCGGCATTACAGTAGAAGCAAATTTGCATTACTACGTTACCTGCCTAGAATCCATTCAACAAGCTCATGCTCCCAGCCCACCAATGGCGACCTTGTCTCATATTTATAATAAAATTCAGAGTCTATATGATGATGACAGTGGTGTCTAGTAAGTTATCTATTCCGATTTTTATGATCATTTATGACTAACAATAGCATAGTGATTGGTTTTTGAATGAGCCATTAATATATTCGACGTCAATTTCGAAAACTACCAACGAACCCTTTGGATGGGTCACCTCCCAAGAATGCATTCAACACGATATAGATGTTATCTCTGAATATCCGGGCTGCGCATACCTATTTAAAAACCTGACTACCACAGAATATAAAAAATTGATTTCGAATATCTATAAAGCAAAGGAAATTAAGAAATCATGGACACGAAACGAAATTGTCCAAGTATTGATAAACATCAACGATGGCTTGCAGGATATAAATGGAGAGCAAGTTGCTGGCTTCATTCATTGCCTAATGAGTGTCAAAATATTTCCGATTATAAATCGTCATTATATGAAACTGAAACGAGACAAGAAAGGTTACGATGAGCTACTAACTGTACAGAATATGACATGGCTCATTCCAGATCGACCGGGTTTTAAAGAGAGCTTTTCTGGTATTCTGCCCCTGTTAGCCTTTGATTCAAAAGACATCGAAAAAATTCAAATTTTACTTGCAGCTTTACATTTAGATTCTCGAAGGCTATCAAGATTAACGCAGCTGAGCACCGTCCCGACTGGACGATTGACATATCGTCCGAAACACACAAAATTCTGCAGAGGGCGTGCCAAATTCCTAATACAGTAAGCGACTTAAGCCGACCTTTTTATTAATAAGATGGACGCAGGCATTAAACTTTTGATCTATTTTAACTTTGAGCAATGCTAACGATCTTTCCTTTGCAGACTCATTCCGGACGTCGTTAAGAACCGAAATGCACTCCTGAAACAGATAGAACGAATACGTGTGACTCATGTCACCACAATCAAGAAGGTCTATACATTGGTACAAGACAACAAAAAGATTCAAAGCCAACCGGAAGAAGTGAGCGATGCAGCGATCTTGGAGGGTTACCTCCAGTTGTATACGACACAGAAGAATCCAAATGCCGAGACTCTCTCATATGAAATGATCAATTTAATATCTGAAGCCTGTCAAATCACAGATTTGACAAATCTAAGGCTTTTGTATATGTTATTTAGTGAGAGAGATCTTGGAAAAATCACCAAAAAATTCCAAATACACAATCTCGAATCATACTTAGATGATGGTATACAATCCTGCGGCGGGCTCGAACCTCTATGGTTTCAATGCTAACGGAGTTTCACAGGAATGACGTATCAAGATTCAACCTCAACTGTAAGGCATTTTGGAATACCACCTTCTATATCTTCACACAGCGAAGGTTCACATAGTAAAAGGAATTTGAATGATACGCAAGGCTCGGACTTCTCCCGCTTTAAGAGAGACAATTCGCGAGGTGAGGCTGCTCAAAAGCCTGCCGGCAATCAATTTGCATCATCTAGTAGATGTGCGCCGATGCTTATAGGAGATAAACATAATGTTGAGAGCTTAGAAGAAGTCGAGGGGCAAGATAATGTACTACTGCAGTATTTGGGAGAGTATATGGTGAGTGGTACATGCACTTCAAGACATTGAACAAATTTTCTAAAATAGAATATCATATTGCACCAGGCTTCGAATTTCTTTTCGGAAAAGCTTGGGGCTTTGTACAACCCAAGCAAAAATTGGGCAAATTATATAGGCTCCCCAACTGGGAGTTTCGCTCAATGGGCACCAGCACTAACTGCAGCCTTCAGTTTTTCTGGGACTGATGCCTCTCGAGAACTCACCGAACTTTTATATGAAATAGGCAACCCGAGAATCGAACGTCGGAAAAGTACATCTCCTAATTATTGCTTTGAAGTAACTGTTTCACCTAGCGATACAGAGTCACACTTTACTATAAGTCCACAACAATTAAAAAGGGTGAGGAGAAAACTTAGAATCTCTCATGTATATTTTGGACAAATTACTGATAATTTACAGATTCAACCTTCTTATTCGCGCAACGTTGGCACATTGTCTGTTGAAGAGATAACAGTTTTGATGTGCATACGTAATGTGTATAAAGAACCGACCATTATTCTATATATTGACCCTTGGCAGTTGGTAGCATCGGGCTACATAGAACTATCTTCGTCTTCAATTTTAAGTGCCCACATAATAAAGCCTTTAGATTATGCGCCAAGCTTCCAATCCCCGGCTTCAGGTGTTGAAATCCAAGCGCTTCAAGAAGTTAGAGAGAGTCGGGCGACAAACGGAATTATGGGAATCGTCGCTCTAAGGATTGGTCTAAGGATTGGCGGCACAAGATTACCGACGATAGGGCGCATCAATAACAATGGACCTCGGAATATCTCGATTTTGGCCAGAAAAGAGTGCAAATTGCTCAGCACCTTGAAAAAGCAGTGGCGGATTTTCTATAAATATAAAAGTCTGAAGGATAACCAAATCAGGCTACTCAGGATTTATCCCGGAGCTAAGAACGACCAAATACAAGGGTTGGTCTTCACATGGCCGCTCCATAAAGCGATCAAATACAACGCTTTATCATATGTCTGGGGGGAGAGAAGTCAACTTACGCATGAACTGTTCACAGCCGAAGGCATTATAAAGGTGCCTCAATCCACACATGAAGTGTTGAAAAAAGTGCGTCTCGAAGAAGTTGCTATTACTGTCTGGATCGATGCCATATGCATTAACCAAAGAGACTCCCAGGAGAAGGCTCGTCAGATACCACTTCTACCAGAAATATTTCTAGGTGCAAGGTCTACATTTGCGCTTGTGGCCCTGGACAATCAAAATGATGCAGCAGTAACATTGTTGCGTCAGATTTATACCCAGCATTCTCCAGAGAGGGAATCTTGGCCGAGAGATGTGCCTCCTCTACCGTCATCATGGAGAGAGGGATTGATTCCTTGCAATGGCGATCCAATATGGGACCAACTTGTTGCCTTCTTCAATCGACCTTGGTTTCGAAGAGCATGGATAGTGCAAGAAGTCATTGTATCTCGAAGCGTGGAGCTTGTTTGTGGCGATAAGGTGGTCCCATGGACCGTCATTGAGCAAGCCATGGATATAATAGACGATAATGTTGATCACATGAATATTGACATAGCTGTTTGGGAGCCATTCCGAAAGCTTTCCATAAATAGGAAGTGGGAACACAAGCAGTATCGTTGGTGTTTGTTCCAACTATTAGAAACTTACCGTCACGTTCAATCAACTCTTATGAGAGATCGACTCTTCGCACTCATTGGGCTTGCCAATGATGCAAACACGCCTGAGTTTGAACCCGATTATGAAGAAAACACACCGCTAGAGGATATCATTTGCAGGTTTGCAAAAGTATTTGTTGAGCAAGGACGCGGTATGGCACTTCTCCACCGAGCTGGGTTGGATACGGAGTCAAACCGTTTTCCCTCATGGGTTCCGAACTGGACAGTTCCTAAACCGAGCGGATTACATGACTACAGCAGTCGAGGCGTTAAGTTTAACGCCTCTCTTGGGCAAAAGCAGCAAATATCGTGTAGCAGCGATAATCGCACTCTGGAGGCGGATGGGTGCATCTTCGACTCTATTAAGAAGATAGGTACGGAGAGAATCAGTATCAATTCACTCGACGAATTTTTCAGCGAGGTTGATTCCATGGTAGAAAATCTCGATCCATCTTATCCAGATACTGAACAGGCAAGGATAAAGTGGCAAGTACCTATTGCTGGCGCATTGGATCCAAAAATAGCGGTTCACAACGTCAATCTGGAAGATTCATATAATCAACTAAGAAAATATCTAAAGGAGACTAGGGACAAGAGCGCGGAGGAAAAAGACAGAATACTACAAGCGATTCAAAAGAGTGCGACAACGTCAATCTCAATGGGTTTATTCGATCAAGAGACTGACTTATTGGATAAGACTGGAGCTTACACTTCTCTTCTAATTGATGATTTGAAAGGATGGAGATTTATAATCACACAAAGGAATTATTGTGGCATTGCACCAAGCTATGCGGAGTGTGGAGACAAAGTGAGCATTATTTGTGGCGGAGCTGTTCCGTTCCTTATTCGAGGGAGTGAAGCAACTGGATTTCGTCTAGTTGGGGAGGCGTATATAGATGGGATAATGCATGGGGAAGCACTGGCTTTTAACGTGGAAAAAAAAACAATTTGTATATACTAAGTAAGGGATACATACATGTATGTGCAATAAATACAAATCTGATGCCTCCACTTAGAGAGCATAGATATATTTGACCTGACCGCCACCAAGCTGACTGTCTTTGTTGTTATTCCTTTGACGTGGATGATGAAATGAGGTTGTACTTTTGCAGGAAGATAACCTGTACTGGAGACTCGCGATAACAAATTCGTACATGTATATGCTCTTAGATTCCTCCATCTTGGCGAGGAATGCCCAGAGCCAAGTGTAATATAGAATGCTAAATTCGTCCCGACCACTACCCCAATCTTCTCGCTCTCCGTATTCACGCGACTAATAGCAGTCATCAAGCTATACTGTAGCTGCAGCTAGAAATTCATCAATCAAATAACATTAATACATATCATCTTTCCATTACAACTATAGATTCTAATAACTTACACGCCTTCACTACGTACATACCTATTATACAGCAGACGAAATGATCACGTGCGCTAAAACTGCCCCTCCAAAAACCACCAAAATCATTATACACGGCCCCGCAGCCCGTATGACGACTTAGCTCGCAATCTCTTTGAAAATAAACAAATAGCAACCTCTCGACATGGACGAATCAGAGCTGGAACAGGTTTGTCTCTATGCCCTTGAGCATCTTGCGTTCAACTTCTCATACAAAAGGCCTATAGATCCGAAAAGCTCGTCTTGAACAGCTCAAGGCGCAAGGCGGCGGCGGCGGTTCTCGAGCTGGCGGAGCTTCATCTGGCCAGGACGGAGAAAGACAGAGACAGTAAGTCCTTTCGTTTAGCTTTTAGATACCCAAAAAGAGCTGTAGAACTAAATCATGGAACCCTCCAGGCAAGCAGACGAAGCCCGACAGCAGATCCTTAACCAAATTCTACATCCTGAGGCAGCGGACCGTCTCGGGCGCATCCGCCTCGTCAAGCAGCAGCGCGCAACCGACGTCGAGAACCGGCTGATTACATTGGCACAGACGGGCCAACTGAAGCAGAAAGTGACCGAGGCACAGCTCAAGGACCTGTTAACCGCGGTGGCGGATAACCAGGAGCACGAGAAGATTGTCGTGAGCAGGCGCAAGGGCTGGGACGATGATGATGACGATTTGTTGGATTTATGAGCGGACATGATTCAATTCTTTTTTTTATTGCAGCTAATTACGCATACCTATTCTTCTCCTAATTTTCAATTCACAAAGGGGAGAGTTGTATAATACATATTTGAGAGAAAAAAAAAAGAGAAAACAAGGAAAGATCAAGTATACAGCTTCATGAGGGTTGACTTGGCAAATGGTAGTAAGAAAAGTACATGGTCACATCTTCGTGAGGGCTGACTTGGCAGACGGCATAACAAGCCAGAGAATGAAAAAAAAAAGGTACCAAATAACTCGTGCAACCCTCAGGTGAACCAAACAACCTTCATGGCATCATTAGCATCATCAAAAGCCTTGAGCTCGCATCTCCTTCAGTCGTTTCTTCTCCTCCTTCTCCCGCTTGCGAATCTCTCTCAGATCCGGCGGCTGCTCGATGCCCAGCTCTCTCCTCAGGTCCTCCACGTCTCTCTCCAGCTCCTCCTCCCAAAAGACATTGATGATGTCCTTGCTCCGCACGCCGTTCTTAACCGCCCATGGCATGTACACGCTGAAGAAGCGTCGCCTCTCGGCCGGCTTGAGCGTGGCCACGGCCAGCATGCTCAGTCCCGTCATGGGGATCAACGTGTTGGCAAACTCAAATGCCTTAAGCGCCACCTCGCCCTCCCTGACCGTGGGCAGACCGGTCAATGCGTGATAAAAGTCGTGGCACTCGCGGTACCGCTGCATCACGTAGGCGCACTCCTCGTCGTCAATGTACCGCACAGGGGAGCGAGTGTCTGGAGACACCCCCTCGCGGTCCAGCCACGACACGTAGGCGCGGCCCACGGTGTTGGCGGGCAGGGCGCGCAGGTCTGGGATGGACAATGTCTTGGAGCTAATCCGAGGACGCAGGCGAAGGATGCGACGGCCTGTAGGGTGTGCGAGCATGGCGTCGCGGAGACGGTAGATGAAGTACGGGGTTGCTGTAGCTTCGCCTAAGGTGGCTATGAGATCTGCGAGACTCCGTATTAGCTGGGAACTTGCATCTATCTTGTGTTGGTTTTTGTCTCTGTCTCTGTGACCCCCTCTGTTCCTTGATCTTCTTCTCATTTGACTTCTTCTCTCTATCCCTCCCTCTCCCTCCTCTTCAGCTTTGTCTTCAATCGCAAGCCCAGCCTCCTGTCTCTCTTCCTGGAGGGGGCGTGTCAAGCCGTCATACGAATCCTGCCAAAGCGGAGCCCAAATTGTTTGCTTTTCTTTACTAGTGTGTGCGATATTGGCGGGCGAGAGAGAGGAGACAGGGGAATAAGAGAGTAGGAAACCGGCATTGCATTGAACCGACTTGGTGTAAGATTACAAGGGAGAAGAAACAAGAAGAAGAAAATAGAAAACACATGGTATCAGAAATGATGGCGTACCAGCTCGGTAGGGGTTGAACAGTGACATGATGCCAGATCCGATGGCCATGCCTGCCTGCTCTATCTTGGTCAGAGGCACATGGCCAGGATACTTGGCCGGTGGGCGGTTGAGCGCAGAGAAGTGGCGAACTGTGACAGTTGCGGCCATCTCCGGTATCCTCGATGAGCGGCAGATTGCATGTCTTGATGCGGCCGATATTGATGCCATTGCCGACGACGCTGGTCTTGTTGCTGAAGCCGCAGCGGCTGCTGTCCGAAGCCCAGGTCCGACTCTAACCAGCGACGCTTCCATTTTTGTCTTTGAGTGCAGGACTAGTGCAGCAAGAATGCAGTGTGCCGTGAGCAGCTGAAAATAGAACGAGAGACAAACAAAAAGAAAGGAAAATGTGGTAATTATCACGGAGGCCGCCGCGTGTGTTCCGGCGCTTCTCTCCCCTGTCGTCTCTCAATTAGTCTTGCACACCACCCTCTTTGGCTTCTTGACAACCTCGTACTTGTTAAATTTCCAAAAAAAAATATGGAGTCATTGAACACGTTGCGTGAACCGGATACCGGGCAGAAAAGAGCTTGATTGAGGTTGAAAAGCACTTAGTTTGAAGACCAAGATTTTGGGCCGATCGGATGACTGCCGGTTTTGGTGACAAGTGAGCCGACTCAGCTTAGAGCTAATATTTGTGGGGAGCTACAGGCTAGACTCGACTGGAGCAGCTTTGATTCGGATCCCGTTCAGCTACCCACCTAAAACTCTTTATTATTGCTTTTTTGTTTTAGGAGGGGGCGTGTCTGATTTCCTCTTGCGCGTGATCAGCGTGATATGTCTGTGCCTTTTGTATTACTATTACTACCAGTACTGTACATGTGATAATCTCCCTGATACCACGAGTACCTACCTAGGTAGTTGAATCAGGTCCTCGCAGCAATAACACCATACACCAAGTGGCGAGAGCCACAAAGTAGCGTGAACCAAGAATCCTAGTAGGCTTCGGATACATCAATCCTAGTCGAAAACAAAGTATGGTAGCATTGTGCCCTTGTCAGGTAAATTCGGTTGATAATCTCCGCGTCTTCTTACAAAGAACACCATATCTCGGGCAAATACGGCTGCCTCTTGACAAGAGCTGGACATTGCATTTGCTTCTGCTCTCATTGAAGCGCCCCCAAAAAAGCCACTCGGAAAGATGCTACAAGGCTCTTCTTTCACGGCAAGAAAGCACAGACGGTCCATCCCACACGTGAAATTTGATTTGTGACAAAAGTCCTCATGCCTAAGAGAGGCGGAGAGGACTGGACGGCAAAGACGGAGAGCACCCCACAGATATGGGAGCACAAATCTAACCCTGCCACACCGAGAGGAGACCTTTGGTCCTGGGCGCATAATTTGTGTAACAACAACGATATTTCTGGATAACTTGTATCTTTTGTTCAATTGAGAGAGTGAAAAAATCAGCAGCTTTTTAGGCTGCCCTCGTTAGGTACCTACTTTGGGCTACTGGATTTTTTGGGGGTATCTAGATGGACAGCGATCATTCTTCGATGGTTTCATTTTTATAAGTGAATATTTAGGCAGTAAAACGTTGAAAGAACAGATACACACCTTGGAGGGGAAAGCACCGGTAAAATGGCCTTTCTACTGATACACAGCGTAGGAAAACTGCCGGTAGCTCGTACAATTCAGGTACGGCACCCTCTACTTGATATTAGTGAGCCGCCACAACGTCTCCAGGTACAGGTATCGACAGACCTCTGTTTATTCCCACCGTTTTACTACGGTATTTTGGTTCACGTACCTTGATTTGCACCGGCCTTTGGTTGTGTAACAGCGTCTAATCAATTACATACGTAGTAGTAGTTTTTTTTTTTAATGTCTTCTTCCGAGTCAACTGAGTACCAAATTGAGCCCTCCGTGGCAGCCCGGCAGGAGACGAGGTTCTCGTCCACTCGCAATCTTATTCTCTCTCGCCCAATTCTTCGTTCTTCCTCTCTTCTCTAATACATCTCCAAACTCTATAGTGTCTTGCTGCATCTACTCCCGGAAACCTGCATCTCGAGATCACACCTTTCGTCCCCCTTTCTTTTCTCCACTCTCTCCCAGTCTACCACTGTTCTTGTGTAACTCATCTAGCAACCACAGCAGCAAGTCCTGTGCTCAGGTGTACCATTTTGAGAGTTATTACATAGTGTTAACCCTATGTTCAAAGCCGTCCCGAGGACCACCTTAAGAGCATAAAAAGCGTCCCAAATCCTGAAGTTTTTTGCCGTTTGATCAGAGATATAGGGCAGCTATCGGTGATAACAACTCGGTTATCATATCTTAGGTGTCCAAACAGTTGCAAAAGCGAATACGAGCAGCTGCAAACGCAGCAGCAAACAAAAGCATCAAAAACGGCAACAGCAACTCCTTATAACTTATTTTCTCCCCCCTCCTCCTTTACCTGCTCTCTTTTCCTCTCCTCCCCCTAAATCGACCCCCCCCCAAAAAAAAAAAAAAAATCATCAACCTCTCTCTGTATGATTTGCAGCGTCTGCGCAGGTTTTGACCATGCCTATGATATTCTCAGAACACATGGAACAATACGATCTCGAAATTGTATTTCCTCGAAACGCGAACGCTGCAGCGCTGCAACAAGCGGAAGTTGAGTATGTATATCTATCTACCTATTGCATATTTCGAAGCTACAGCATCTAGCTGGTAGCTTTGTGCTGTTTTGTTTCCCCCCTTCTCATCGTACATCACACTGTCACTAACTTCTCTATTCTTTGTCCCACCTCTAGTGTCATCACTGTTCACGGTCTCAACATCGAGGCCCGCTACTTTGTTCACAGAGACACTTGGTCCTACAAGGACAAGAACTGGCCCAGAGATATCCTCCCTAGCTGTTTTGACAAGCAGTGCCGGGTCATGCTCTTCTCTTATAATGACGGCCTCTCCGTGAATGATGAAGACACCCAGTTTACTAAACATGCCGACCGTCTTCTCCGCCTTCTCATGGAGAAGCGAGTAGAGGATCCCACGCGACCATTAGTCTTCATCTGCCATGATGTAGGAGGACTTATTGTCAAAGAGGTGAGTACACTAATCCCGAAAGCCAGCTGCTTTTTTATTGTCATCGTGATACTTGATCACCTAATCTCTGAGGCTGCCGTGGCGGTGATGTAGGCTTTGGCCAAGGCCCATTTGGACAAGTCGGGGACCATTTCCGCCATCGACCAGTTTACTAGGCTGCTGGTCTTCTTCAATACGCCCCATCACAACGTTACCAAGTCTGTGCGTACCATTGCCGGTGCTGCTGTCCGTCCTACCCCTCCCGAAATCTTGGACATGCTCGACAAGGCCTGCAAAGAGCACGTTGAGCGCCTCGAGCCTCTTGAGAAGAGAGGCCGTCTTTACCGCAGACGTCTGGTCATTAACTTCCACGGTAGCAACTGGTACCGCGGAAAACAGCTTGTAAGCTTCTCTCCACTGTCATCCTCCATTACCAATGAAATACAACACAGCTACTATACTTTTGCACCTCAAAAGCTGACTGCATTTCTTCTCCTCAAGCTGGTTGAGAAAGAAGACACCATGTTCAACGCCAGACCAGAATACTGGGAGAAGCACTTTCCTGTCTACGGCGACCACATCTCCATGTGCAGATTCCCATCCAGCGAGGACGTCACTTGCGAGACTGTGCTAAAGACAATCGGCCTCAACACATATCTTGCTATGCGTATGTACCCTGTTTCTGAAATCACCTCTAGAGCGAAGTTTCGTTTCTAAAGGGTACCACCACCCAAATCATTGGAGCACCCCACTGAAATGCGCAGAAATGGATTGCTAGGCGCGAATCATTCGCAAAGGCACAGTCTCTTTTTGCCACCCTTTGGTAATCGTGTCGTTTCTTGTCCTCGGCCTGCATTATAATACTAGATTGGTAGAGAAGGTACCAAGCAATGGATATGGGAGGCAGCTAGTTCAGATTGGTCAAATACCTAGCTTTGGTTTTATGGAGTTCGTGGAGTTTATTGGCGTTTGCTTGATAGAAAATAATAAACCGAAATTCAACATTTCAAACTGTTCTGCGAGTGTGTAAATTGTATCCATATGCTGCCATATGTGGAACGTCTTTTTCAACTTTTTTCTCTGGTCCAGTATCTGCACATGTGTGCACAGATAAGAATATATAACGGATCCTCACTGAACGGTCCTGCCTTCTGAAGCACTCCAGTGCAGCCAAGTAACACATTGCCACGTAATCAACTTCCAAGTTCAACTATATCACTACTTCGTGTATTATTTCATCTGTCTATTATCATAAAACCTCGGAGCGTTTTCTCCTGATCAAGCCATCTTTACTCGCCTCAACTCAGGGTATCTACCCACAAACGACGCGCAGCTGCAGCTCGATCTCCAAGACTATTTCAATTGATTTACAATCTTTTTGCTCATATCCAGCAATCTAATATACTCTACCCTACATATACTCGCTCATAAACAGCTGCTAGCTTGTCTCTAGGTCTTCTAGTGCCTTAGATTCCCCGTGTCCCGTCATACAAACAATGAGTACTACATCTTCTCCACCAATTCAAGTGACAGATTTTGTTCTAATTAGCTGGCCGAGCCTAAGAAGATTAATCGAGACGGTCGTACCAAAACCTCCATCAAGCCCGTTCCAAGACGTCTGCCAGCTCAGTCCTCGGAACAAATACTGGACGAACCTCTTTGCGCGCTAGAGTTAACTGCTCAAAAGCGTAAGCTATTCCAAACAGCGTTTCTTCCGAATATCTAGGTCCAATGAATGTGATTCCAAAGGGCTTGTTAGGGGCCGAGTCGGCCGAACCGTCATCTTGCATATAGAGATCTGTCTCCTTCAACTTTCCCAGCGGCACCGTAACGGCGGGCAGACCACCAGCTCGCGAACAAAACATAGAGGCTATTGGGCCCCAGGTTACAAGGGCGTCAAGTTTGAAATGTTCAAAGGCGCCAAGAATGCCCCAATCGCCAAAGAATTTGTTTTCTATCGCAGCGTGCGATTTATACGATCCCAATTTTTCATCTGCCGTCATATCGAGAACTGTATCCCAAGTGTCGGTTTCACAGAAGGGATTTTGTTCTGCTGGTGTCTTTTGTGTGAAGTCACGCAAGTCACTCAACGACTGTATGTTGTTGGGGTTCGTGCTCAATTGTGAAAGGTACTTGGGAAGGTCCGTCGAGAAATCAACCGCATTTCGAGGATAATACGGTAGAGAAGCCTGTGCTATGAGCCCTAGGCAAGGTCCAATGAACTTGATTCCGTCAACGATTTCGGCGCGAGCTCCGCGCATCAAATCCAAAGCCTCGGCGAATTTTGCCTCTGGCAAGTCATATGTAAAGAGATTACAAAAATCCATCAGAATTGGAGAAATGCCGATTCTTTTCCCCTGCAGGCCGGTGCCTATGCATGCAGCCACATAATCGGGAGCGATTTTAAAGGGAATTTGAGCCGTATACGGGTCCTTGGCGTCTTGTCCCACAATAGCCTTCATCAAGTATGCCGCGTCTTTCACAGTTCGGGTCATCGTACCAACTGTGTCCAGTCTCAACGAGTGAGGAATCACCAGATGCCGCGATGTTAGCCCCACCGTCGGCCTGAAGCCAACCACATTATTCTGGGTTGCCGGCATGGTGATGGAACCGCCAGTGTCAGTGGCTAGAGATGCCCATGCCAGACCGACCGAGGTTGCCACGGCGCTGCCAGAAGAAGAGCCTTTCGGGGTTTGTCTGGCGAAATAGGCGCCCCTAGTCTGGCCTCCATGCGCAGACCATCCTTCTGGGCAGTTCGTGTCACGAACGCAGGCCCATTGGGTCATATTTGCCTTGCCAATTACGATGCCTCCGGCTTTGCGCAGCTTGGCCACCACTGTGCTATCCTCGGGGACGCGGGCTCCTAGAAGGGCTAAGGAGCCAGCAGTGGTTTCCATTTTATCATGTGTAGCAATATTGTTCTTGACAAGAACTGGAATTCCATGCAAGGGGCCGAGGTTGGAGACTTGAGAAGAGCTCTTCATCTGCTCTCTTTCATTGTCGAGCTGACTGGCAATGGAAAGGGCGTCGGGGTTGATCTCGGTGACGGCTTTCAAGCGCGAGTTGACTTCTCCAATCCGATCAATATAAGCCTGAACAAGCTGAACACTGGTGAAGTGACCAGAGTCCAGTCCAGTTCGCAACTCATCGAGTGTTGCATCCAATAGCAGGGGCAACACATAAGGCGCGGCGTTGTTGCTGTTATTGTTATTCATGATATTTAAAGGAGCAAGTGTGTTGCTTGAAAACAATATGATGAAGAATGATAAAGTCTTGGAAACTTTGAAGCTAGAATTGCGTGAAAAGAAGAGTGATGGAAAACGACAAAGACACGGAAATTGCGCGGCTGATCAATATATAGGTTTCGAGTTGCTCGGGGTAATGAATCCAAGCCACCAAAGAGCTGGTAGCACAGCAAAGAGCAAGATCCTCCATAATGACATGCATCATCAATTTGGCAACTCCCAGTCCATATTGGGCTGTTTATTAATGGCAAGGGATTCAAGATTCAGCATTTCAAACCTTTTCTTGGTAATGACTATGAGCTTATTGTCATTATTCAATTTCAATTATATTCTGAAGTCTACATGGGCTTCGTTACATCATTAGCCATTCTTGTCGGCCGCTCGTTTCGAGCTGAGCCACGTACAGGCGCGTAATTTGAGCATTTACAGCACATACTACATCAATCTCGGTTCTCTTTCACTCAATTTGGCCAGTGACGTCTTCTCTGCAGCTAAGTACCTGACTATGAATAGAAGCTCCATGACTTTTGCAGGCCATGGGCTTTTTCTCGTTCAAAAATGATGCCTTATGGCAGATAGCTCCATCGCATGCACGTTATGATTGAGGATGCTATGAATTATTCGAACAGGATATCTTGTACCTTGTACCGACATGGCCTGGTTGCACTGCTGCACATGTCTTGACCGACGGCACCTGTGCCAGCGTCCCAAAGATGGGATTGGACGCCACCAATTTACCTCAATGCAACCGGTCAACCTCCATCACACCACTGCTCCTGGACCACCTGCTACAGCCGACTCAGCCGCCAAAGGGGGAGGGGTGGAGGGGTGGTGCACCCTCTCAAAAGTAGCCGCGTGAACCAAGGATTACAAGGCTCGGCATATCTAGAAGATGCCGCGAAGACGCTACCAGTCTTTGACGTGGCTAGCTGGACGGAACCATTCTTGGAAGATGCATGTATTAGCTGGGACAAGTATGTATCCACTACCTCATGTCCAAATTCACATAATTTGTAACTGATAGCCGATCTAGTTCATTTCGAATATTCATTATAACCTTTAGGTACTATCACTTCATAATACGGCGCGCGAGTCACTATCTCGATGGTGTTTTGTCATATCTATACCCAGACAAGCGGCGTCTTGAGAAGGACTTACTCTCTTGGCTTACGGATGAGGACATAATACTGAGAGTACTGCTTTGAAACAGTCACCCAAGGATTTTGGGCCAGTTGTGGCACTCGTCTCCATAAGAAGGATTCACCTAATAGGGATGTCCGTTGCTAGACCAATGCGCATTGCAGCAAACAAACAAAAGGGCCGCCAAGGGCCCTATCGCCTCACTTTCTGCCCATTTCTGCCTAAAGGTTCGAAATATAGTGAAATTATTTTGATGTGATTGGAGAATCGTTAGCGAGACATGAAGGCGGACTTTTTTCGGACGCAATATTGCGTATTGCATGTTCCAGCTCTAGTTACGACGTCGAGTTCTGCCTTGAGTAGCCGAAGGGGCCGCAAATGAGATATGTTCGAAAATTCTGGGGCTCCTGAAAAAAAGAAAAGCAATGCTACTGCAGTAGTAGAGCCTTGTGGTTCCATTAGGCATCCCTGGCTACAGCTTGGTCCGGCATTGACAGGGTGTCGCAGAGACACGAGCCATAGAGCTTTGGGTATCCAAGAAGCAGTGCTACCACTACCTCTTCATTCAGGTAAGTATGTATTTTTGATTACTTTGACAGCGCCCCTTTGATTGGTATTGATCAGTGGGATAATATGCAGCCCAGAGATTTAGACTCTTTGAAAAGGCAATGTTGTGGATAGTGTACTTCAATGAGACTTAGTCAACCTGACGGCATCATGGGACGCCTTTGAGCGAGACATACTCCAAAAAATCATTCTTGCTCTCCCAAAAAGTGATACCAGAGTTAATGGTTCTGGTCAGGGTATGGGACAGCTGAACACATTTTCCTAAAAGCGTCAGACTTGCAGAAAAAGCAACTCTTTACTCGTATACTAGACCAATACTAACCCATGTGACAGCTCTTGTAGTCTCCAAAAGCTGAGACATGCGTCTAAAAAAAAGAACCTTTTGACCAAGAAAAGGGCGCCAATATCCCTTACCGGGATAAGGCATTCTCTTGGCTTTTTTCGTTGCCCCGTCTCAATCTCAACCTCAGCCGAAGTCCACAATGGCGGTTTCCCCGATATGGATGCATCCTGCGCACCGAGTACCAGGCTTTTGCGAGTAGAGAAGGGATTGTTCGCCACCCCCACGATGTGATTATGTCTGCCTCGTATTCTGAACCAAGGATGAGCTAACGACGCCAGGTTTCACTTTTAACCTGGTATCCGGCCAAACAAGCAATGACAGCTAGGCTCTGAAAGATGACGGAAATAGGGTTGTTTTCTCTTTCTTCTTTTAGTTGATAGAATAACGACCGGCCCATGAAAATGCAGCGTGTGTGAGAATGGGTGTTCTTGCTACAGGGGTCGACGGATTGATTAGTCTGCACGAGGCTCTCGATGGAGAGAACGACCATGGGTTTTCACGATCGGAGCGCTGCTATTGGCATAGACGCCAATGGGATTTGAACGCCCCGAGGCCCCAGACCCTGTAGCAGAGACATGTGACATACGAGTATGAGCGACGACAAGAAAGAACCAGCCGTATGATGCAGCATATTGTGCATAGTATGTACGCAGAACCACCCAAGACAATTATTCAATAGTGCATTTACCTAGTAGGAAGAATGTCTCTACCTGAAAGTAAATAGCCTACAAGCCATACACACACACACGCAAGAGAATGTTGGTAGGACATTGGCATATTAATCATCCTCTCCTCACGATACCAACATGATTATATGTAAACACTTGTAGTATTTAAACTCGCCTCTTTAAATCTAGCAATTTCATATTAAGCAGTCTAGTAGGGGAATCAGTCACTCTCTAGATGCTCCTCAAATATTTGAGGAGATGTGATTCTCATAATCGTCGTCACCGGAGAACCCTGGCTCTTGGTATCAGATCATCCTAGTTGATGTCTCAAAAAAAGGGCGTTTTAGCTCTCCTCTTCTTCTTTCTCTCTCTCTCTCTCTCTCTCTCTCTCTCTCTCTCTCTCTCTCTCTCTCTCTCTCTATTTTCACCCTTCATACGCCCACTCGGATCGGCTAGAGTCATGAGGCCAATCGAATCGGGCCTTGTAGTGTAGATCCCACTGTTCGCCGCAAAAAGCAGGGAAAATGGTGGATTACTTGTCTACAGCCGCAGTCAATAGCGTCTCCCCTGTTCCCCCCAATCAGGCTTTCGTGCTCAGGCTCTGGATATATCGGCCGCGCTCGAGATTGGCGTACGAATACGGCCTAGATTCAGGTGGGAACGTGCCGTCGGCCGCCCACAAGTCAATGAGATACTGCATGGGCTCCAACTCTGCGGGCTGCAGCATATCGAGCGCCGTAGCCGTCAGTATAAAGTGGCTGAAACAGCTGTTGAGTTGCTTTTCAAGGTTAAGATGATAGAAGGGCTCCACGAAGTGATCCCAGTAGAGATGGGTGTAGACGCGGAAGATCTGGCGGAAGATGAGCTGACAGGTACTCGGGAGCTGCTTGGGGAACCCGCTTCTACCGCCAAGCCAGTCCTCAGTGCCGTTGAGTTGCTGAATGGTGGTGCTTGTATACTCTGGATGCGTGGCAAACGATACCGCATCAGGGTCGGTAGGGAACAGGGCAGGATCGTCGATTTTGCCAGACATCCACCGCTGCATGAGGCTCATGTACTCATACGCTGGCAGCTCCACCGGGTCATGATTTTTGTTGAGCCAGGTGTAGGAGTGATTCCTATCGCACAGCGCAAGCACGCGCATGCATTAGCCGAGACACATCCTCTCCAAAAGAAAAAAGAAACGCCAGCATTACGATGGCATAAGTGACCACTTACTTGCCGGCAGACATCTTGGGACATGTCATCGGGTTGCATATGCTAGTGCCATCTTCCTCCTTTCCGTGAACGACACTGACAAAGTTCCAGAGGTTACGGTAGTGCTCGACCACTGTAAAGCTAGGCGTTAGAATACCATTTGTTTTTTTGCTCTCGCGCTCCTCTCACACACTCTCTCTCTCAATTGTAAAGCATACCCTGGTGTGCTACCCACTCGCCTGGCTCAACCGTCTTTGGCCGAGCACTTAGCGTCATGAAATTCCCCTTTACAATGTGTTTGGCGCAGGCCGTGTTGAGCCATAGCGGTAACGGCCGGGGGATGTCGAGGGGCGTTGGAACCACAACGTCTATTGACTGTGCGAAGGACAGGGACTCGGGCAGAGACACCTTGGGCGCGGAGTTGGACACGGAACTGATGGACGGATGGTGGTCCGCGGCTGCAGGTCGGGAGAAGGCAACTGGAGCTTGAGCATGAGCATGAGCCGGAGCTGGAGCTTCAGAGGCGGTCGGACTCTTGACAGGATTCCCTGCCTTGGCAGAGGTTCCCCGAATCTGGGCTTTTCTGGATTCGGACGGCAAGACAAGCGAGTTAGCAAACGTGCGGCTGAAAGAGCAGGGTCACGTAATCTAGTGGCATAGACTAAGAATAGAAAGCAAGAGGAGAACAAAAGAAAAGCAAAGCGACGGCGGCGCGGGCTTACATTCCAGAGAAGAGGTTGGACATTGCGTGTGGTAGGACAGCAGCGTTGGAGTAAACAGTGTGAGCTTGTGATTATTGGCGGGGAGTTTAATGACAAGGGAAAAAAAGGCCATAGGCTCAATCTCCCCTGAACACAGCAGGGCGCTAGATTGCACGGGGTCTAGAGCCAGCAGAATTAGATAAGCAAGGCCCGGGCCCTGGGCGACGGCCTGGGAGACGGCCTGGGAGACTACGGGGGCGGGAACGCTCAGGCTAGGGGAGATGATCCAACGGAGGCTTATTCTAGGCCTAGTTTATCCGCCTTTAGAGCCAAGTTTCGATGGGCAACCAACCCAAATTCAACTTGAGCTAAAAAGATAGGTAGAAAAAGAGATAAAAGAATATAGGCCTATGTACGAAGTAGTGCAGCTTAAAAGAAGTTCTGAAGAGACTCTGGAAAGGTGAGTACGAGTAAGTACTTAGTAAGTAGGTATTCTGCAGTGGGTACAGGTTTATGACACTCAACTCAACTATAGATGCAGCTTCTCACCGAAGGGGTAGCACGGCATCGTTTCAAGGGACTAACTATCATTTAGGCTACGGATCATGTTAATAAGTGTTAGTCTGCATTGTTGGTTGATGTGGCTGGACGCCTTTTTGTCAGTGCCTTAGTACGGAGTATATACCTGTATGTATGTACATGTATTCAAGTAAACAAAACGGCAAAGTCCGAAGTCGTCCACAGTGCGGACTGGGGTTGGGGCTGGGTGCTTTGTTGCGTTTCGGTTACTGTGCATCAACGCCGCCTTCTTCTCTCTCTCTCCTCCTCTAAGCGAGCTGCTGCTACATCCTGGTTGAGCTTTGCAGCTGCCATCTTCCTGGTAGTAGGTAGAAGAGGGCTGAGTGTGGGATTTTCCTAGCGGTGGTTCAAGTTGGCGTCGGCCAATAGAAGACGCGGAGAGGAAGCCGGCATGACCCATTAAAAGTGAGACGATGGGCGTGCTAATACGGAGTACTAATATGTAAACTTGCTAGGAACAGGAACATTTGTAGGATAGCTATGAAGTACTCATACATTTCGTTTGCTCGCCACAAATGGGAACTTGTCTATCTAGTCACGCACCAGATATTCTTGCTACCTACCTACCTACCTAGTAGGTATCTGTTAACCTTAGTACTCATGAACGGTTACATTGGGCAGCAAGTAGATACTCCATAGTACTGTGTCACTCGGCCAGCCACCGGCAAGCTAAATAAAGAAACAAAAAAAGAATGCCGAATGCCCTCAGTGGCTGGAGTTGGTCTCGCTTCATCATACTGGCTCCATCAGCCGCCTAATGTCCCCTCTCTCTAAATTGTCTCCCTGCAGGAGGTATGGGGTGTTTTTCTTTTCCTTTTCGTTTCTACCGAGTACAAGTATTGTCGTTGCAACTCGTTCACAGAATCCCCCCCAGTTTTCCCCATAGACGTTCCAATAGAGATGCTTCTTGTCCCACGCTGTACACCCACCACGCAGCAGAGGGGTTGGCGGAGGATTGGACCGGTGAGAAACGTACATATGCAAGTGGGAGAGGATGGATGCAGTAGAGCCCTGTCCGTGTCAAAGCGTCCATTGCCACATTTTGCCGTTGATGCTGTAGCGATGACTTGTTATATTGGCCGACACTCAAGCGGTGGTAGTGATAGTGTTTACATTCGCAGTAGAAATATACTGACTCTCTGCACTTCGGACTGCAACGTATTACTCGCAAGTGACACTGGCTTAGTGTGCCTCTGCATATTGGCCACCACGGCCTGACTGGTCCGGATTACCGCTACATGATACCAACCGTAACGCCCGTTCGAAGCGTGGGGCACTAGTCTGGAACGACTGGCAAGACAAACAAGCTTGAATTAGACGAATGACGCCCTGTCTCTGCAAATGGCTGCAGGACTAAGAGGAGGGGGAAAAAAAGGAAAGCATGGCTCCCACGCTTCTCTTGCCGGCCACCCCCATCATTTTCTCGTCTCGCATATGTTTTTGCCTCCGTGACGCTGCCCGTGCCTCTCGTATCCATTCTCCTTTGCGTCGGCCTGCAGATGGGACAAATAGGCTGCATGGCAGGCTGCATGAGCATGTCCCCGAGAGAAATCCACCCGAGCCCACACCGGTCACGGACTGCATCGAACTAGGCCGCTAAAGAGGGTCAATTGGCCAAAACACACGGCCGAGAAGAGAAGTGGCCGCATGTACCGTACGCGTAGTGGCGGTTGGGTTAGGAGGAGATCTCGGGGCTGTTGTCTTGTGCCTTATCGGGCTTGCTCACACATGTTTCGGCCCCGTAAGTAATATGTAGCTGTACAGTCTGCGAACTTTGGGAGCTGCATGGCTGATTGGCAGCAGCTGCAAAAACCGAGAGGTGACGTGAGGGGGAGAGAGAGAGAGAGAGAGAGAGAAAGGAGGAGGAGAGAGAGAAGAAACAATGATCAGTGGCCAATCATTTTTCTTCCACGAAATGCCATGGCATGACGCAATAAATGTCCCTATCAATTCTACCGTACTTATCGATTCCCATATCGATTCTTTCAAGTCGTTATCGGCTCAGGTATCGTACTCTGTACAGGAATGTACAGTATGTTACCTGAAGTACAGGTAGGTGTTGGTAGGTTAGTACTAGGTAGGTAATCTAGCACTATACAGACCTGTATAAGACAGCAGCTGTGTGCGGAACGCGGCGTGAGGTGTTGCGAGGGTAGGTACATGTACTTCGTACACGCCGAAATGTGCCTTATCGAGTGACTTGAGGCCCCACCCCTCCCTTCGAGTCGCTTTCTTTGTACTGCAAGTCTCAGCCCAAGTACCCGCTACCAGATCCCCCAGCCAAGATCCGATCTCTGACTAAGCACCCGCTTGTACCGTGTACCTCTGTTGCCGCGTCCCCCTCCAAAGGAACCTTGACGCGCCTTGTCCTGTCACACTACCTTACCTTTTGGATTCTGCCACTCAATAAAAAAGCAATTCCTACCGCCATCATACAGTATCATGGCTTGCTGCAAATCCAGAGCACTGTGAAGCTTGGCCTTCTCCGCACGGCATACGGAGGTACAACCAATCCAACCCCACGGCCGCATCTGGGGTTCAACAACAGCTGTAAACGTGCAGCTCACGGCCAATCCTCCTCCTCTCACTCGCATCTTTGCTGCCATCATCATTGTTGCTCTGCCTCTCTGTGCTCTGCTTCTCTGCCACTTTGCTTGCCTGTCTGTGCGCTGCGTCCGAAACCAGCTCCGTTCCATTGACTCTGTTCAGTTCAAGTCATCTCTCGCGCTCTCTCCCGCTCTCTTTCTCTCTTGTCTTTTCGAGAGAGAACTCATCTATAAAAGGACGAGTTCCTGGTTCACAAAAAAAGAAAGGAAATCAACCACCTCCTCAGGGCGCGCGCTGCGACTCCTGTCCTGACCTCTCCAGCAGCATTCTCGTTGTTGCAGAGACAGAAATCTATTTCTGTTTTTTTTTACCAATTTTTTATTTATATCTGTTCATTTTCAAACCGCTTTCATGTCCGATGGGATGCTCAGCTTTCAACTCAACACTTCTCCAGACGATTATCATTTTGAATTTCATCCACAAGGACCAAATTTCAATTTCTACCGCCGTGAATTTCGGAGGATACAAAATAGCCACAGGCCACCAGACGAAGAACCCGAAGACCCTGAATCGATTGCAGACGATTCCACGCCCGAGCCCTACTCCCCTCCCTCCACTTCCCCCTCCCCTCCCTCCAGCATTGCAACCATGGACCTCGAGATATTGGATATGGGCAGAGACGTGAACGAGGTGCCCGTTCACACGCCTCAGCGCCGCGCTAGAAGTCTCGAGCCCTCTATCAATCGCCTGTCCATGGAAACGCCAACAGAGCGCTACCGGCAAAACCCCCATTACCCTCACTCCACCCTCCAAACTCCGGCTCATGACAATGCCCCCACTCCCCATGCCATGGCTGCTCGCAGGGCCCTTGAAGACCGCCGCATGGCCATGTTTACGCCAGGTCGGACCCGTCGCCAGAGCATACGGGAGCAGAGGGAGACGCCCATGCTCATCCTGCGCAACCTTGGCCGAGCCCTGGCTCCCACTAGCAATGCCATCGACTCCTCCTCATCTCCCGAAAAGGCTTCCCCTTATGGCGTTGGCAATAGAGGGGCTGGCGGCAGTGGTAGCGGCGCCCGTCGGCGAAATGGCGATGAGGATGATGACGAGCTGCCCATTGATAGGCCTCGGCTGTCCTTGCCCCTCGACGAAGGCTCTTCAGATGATTTACAGCCTCCTCACTCCTCAATCCTAGAGGATCCTAACATGACTATCCAGTCAATCGAGTTGCCTCGTCGAGCCATCAGCGAGGGCCCCCCAAGGCGAAGCTTTGGTTTTCTGGGAGATGGCGATGTCACCATGTGGGATGAAATCTACGGGGATGACTCTGGGGCAGATCCCTTTGGTTATCCTGCCGATATCGCTCCTCATGCTCCCACAGATCCCGAGATTGCAGATTTACAGTATGTGCCTGCGTTACCTTTTTCTTTCTATTCTATTTACTAAACACTGTATGTATTTTGTTCTCTTGACCAACTGCTAACGCAATCCATTAGACTGCCCCCTGGTGTTAGTCGTGAAAGCGACTTTAGCCTTGACATGCCATCGGGCCTGAGTGACAATGATCAGACTACATTCTTCATGAGGTCTCCCGTCGTTGACGATGTCCACGCCGCCCTCAATGCTGCTAGCCCCGGCAGCGATGATATGCCGCTCATGACCCAGAAGCGACAAGCTGAAATGGACAAGTTGCTGCAGCGAGGCCAGCCGCAAGACGAGCCGCAAGACGAACAACAGGTCGAGCAACAAGACACCCCCTCAGAAGACCGGTTTCCCGACATTGGGGATTTCGCGTCTGTGTCAAGTCTCGGTGACGCAGAGATGGAGGCCATCACCCAGATTGACTTTGAGACGTTTGGGCGCGAGCCAGAGAGACCTGGGGACGAGTGGATCGGATACCCCCCTGGCCGGCCTAGGAAGAAGAAGAGGGAAGAAGATGCCCAGGCACAAGGCCAATCACAGGCTCAGGCACAGGCTCATGCCCGAGCCCAGATTAGGGTCTCTGCACACAACATTGAATATCCACCATTGCCAGCCGCCTTTGTTCGACAGACTGCTCAATCTGCCGTGCAGACTACGGGGTTGGCCAACCAGAGAGTCGCCGGAGAGGCTCTGGAAGCCTTGGCGCGGGCCTCGGAGTGGTACTTTCGGCAGCTGGGAGACGATCTCAGTGCTTACGCCAACCACGCCAATCGAAGGACAATAGAGGAACGTGACGTCGTCGCTCTGATGCATAGGTGAGTAGTTTCTCTTTCTACGTATATGAATCTTTTTGGGGGGATATTCCATGATGCTAACAATATACTGTACACTAATAGACAACGCGTCGTCAATGCTGAAGTCTCTCTATTCCACCTGGCCAGCCACAACCTTCCACGAGAGCTTCAGCAGCTGCTAAGAAGCAGCAATCCTCTTGGCCAGCAACCCGCTGCGAATAGCCTGCGACGTCGCCCATATGTCCCGACGCCTGATGCTCCTCCTCCACAAACTGGCTCGAAGCGCAAGCGAGAGGAGGGTGATGACGGCGAAGATGAATCCAGTGACGATGACGAGCTGGTGTTTCCAGAGGATGAAGACTAAGGCGAAGGGGTGAAGACGAAGACGATGAGCTGTAATGCGTTATGTATATGCATGCTATTCAGCGCATATGCCTTTGGCCATGTCTTTTTTTTTTCTCTTTTCCTCTGTTCCCCTCTTCTCCTTCCCCCTTCCTTACGCCATCTCCCCCATTACAGGTTCCCGCTGGCTCGAACCCGGCGGGCAATGTTGGACGGCGGCTTCTTGAGCACCATGTACAGCATGATTGACGTGGCAAAGCTTAGCCCATACCTGCAAATTTTGATGAGTTAGGGGTGAGAAGAACATGATTGCAAGCCAAGTTTTTTTGTTTGTTTTATTCTGTGTTTGCTTTCCCTTTGTTTTGCTTCTTTGCAAATAGAACAAGATGGAACAAAGATTGCTGCAGTCACTTACCATGTAAAGATATACTGGGCGTGGTTGTTCCTCAGGGTGACCTCTGCGGGCCGCCCAAAGGGGATTCCACGGGCTTCAAAGTCCATCATGCGTAAAAACTCGGGCTCTGGAAACATTTGTTTAATTATTATTTTTTTGTTTAGCGACGGATGGTCAAGGATACATATGCTTGGGTGGATCACAAGGGACGGCTTGAGGATTTTTGGGATGCTTTTGGGATGGATACCTGGGACTTGCTTTGAAATACTTTGGAAAATGTTGGTGGGCGACAAAAGGTCGGTGGATGATGAATCATGATGGAAGAGGGTACACTTACCCATAGTAGCTTCTACCCACACCGGTTGGCTGCCGGTCAGAGCAGCCATTTGGTGGACGTCGGGGAAGTAAAAATCCCCCCTCTCTGGCCTATTATCAGGAGTAAATCTGTTCTTCTGCCACGGTTCGCGCAACAGCCCTTCTACCGTGACTGTCCCTTGTACTAAGCTGTCTGGCCTCGTCTTCTGGCTGCGGTGCTTCTTGCTGATCCACCCGCGGTTGATGAGAATCGTAGAGCCGTCCTTGCGCTCCAGCGGCGTGATGACCATGTACCCGTCCTCGCCGTTACGCATCCGAGGGCCTACAAGCATCTCCTGGTCGTGTCGAAAGGTGCCCGTGGCGAGCACTCGGCGGTAGTCGAACTCAGGGATGACGGCGGGGTCGATGTGTGGGGGTAGGGGAAGCGGTTCGCGAATGAGGCGGTCTTCGGATTTGGCGATGAGGCGCGATTTCCAACCTAGGCGTTGAACTTGCCATGTTCCTAAGATGAAAGCTGTAATAGGCATGAGGGCTATTGGATTGAGAAGAGAGGAAGGCAGACATTAGCGATGCTTCTTTGTATGTATGTATGTATGTATGTATGTATGTATGTATGTATGTATGTATATATATATATATGAGATTTGAGGATCCAGAGGGGGCTGCCAACCGAGAAGGATGATTCCTGGGCCGTGACGCTTGCCCGCGCGTACAGTCTGCGGCTGCAGATCGACTATAGACACAAAGTTGGGGTCATCGGCAGCGGGTGTCTTGTTGGATCGGGAGACAGTCGATGATAGATGTCGGTTGTGGATTGTTCGTGATACGGGTGCACGAGCTGTGGCTGTCCTCGTTCTGGAGCATTGAGAGGAAGGTTTGGTGATGACGCCACGGCCGCTTGCCCGTAGGCTGCGCAGCAGATGTTGTGCGCAGTTCATGCTTGGGAGAGATGCCGCATGCAATTGATAATCGCAAGCTGCGGTGGTGTGAAGTTGTTGCTTGATGGAGATTTAATAGTATGATGGCACTGAATGCTCTCAGGCCCTGACCGCCTGCCTAGAAGGGCGATTTAGCGGAGAGCGAAGTGCTGCTATTAGCGGGTACGCTCCGTTGTTCCGATTATAGCCTATTTATTTTCCACTCCGAGATGACATGCCGCAATTGGCCTTGTTTGGATCACCATGTGTTGCTTTTACGGTTTTTATTGGATGGATTGTTGAACAATAACAGATTTTTACTTTTTGCAGGTGTGGCCATGCCTTTGTTGGCTAAGACAATGGCATCGTCTACGAAGTACTTAGAAGTGCATTTTTTTTTTTTTTTTAGTCTAGCAAGCCTCACATTCTAGTGCCCTGGAATCCGACTTACACGCGCCCCTGGAATGATGCCACATCAACACCAACACCGCCAAGCAATTGGCTTTTTCTCTGCCGGCAATGAAAAGAATCCAATTCCAGAATTGCACGCTTTTGCAGTGGAGAAGTTGAAGCACACAATACCTAACGCCTTTCTTTAGCATCGTAAACTAGTGCAGGTCCCCCAACCAACGCAAATCGTGTAAACCCAGGCTTTGCCCAAAATCAGTGCCACCGCCTGCCACAAATAGCAGGCCGCGTTCCTAAAAGCGGGCGGCCTCGGCGGAACCTTTTCTGTGGTTCTTCAGCGCCAGAGCATCAGTAATTAGTGGGCTCCCCTGTCTGTTCTGCTTGGGTTTAGCCGCTGTGGCCTTTGCTGTCCTTTCGTCATCGGTTTCCGCGCATTTCCTCCTTCTCCCCCAAAGATGCCAGCTATGTAAGTTGGCGAACACGATTTCCATAAGATCCCAACAAAAAGAGAAGAAGGAAAAGGAATATTTATTCCTTGATATTCTTTTTGGACTTTATTATTATTTTCATTTTCCTTTGCTGCGGAGAGACGAGATCAATAGACGCGCGTGTGAATCCCTGTCTTAACCCAGCTGTCACTATCGATTTTCGGCAATCCGGCCATTTGCGATTCCCCTCCTCCGTCCGGGGCATCTGGTCGAATTTATCATCAACACCGAACCGCCGCTTTACTCTGATACCTCCTGAAAAGAAAAACACAATTTTTCCATTCACAGACTTGAGAGATTTACCGGCAAGAGAGGGGATTTAGACTTGGAAAGAAGTCAAAAACGAAGCAATGTTTTACCAGGGGACTCTACAAGAGGGCATTTCCACAGCCGTCGGGCAACAGAAGCTCGTGCTGTGTTTCGTCACTAGTACGTCCTGCGAATACCTACCTTGTTTGGCATCCTTGCCTCGTGCAGCTGCGCTTGTCTGACACTGACTGGCTAGATGAAAACGACGAGAGCCAGACATGGGAGAATGAATATCTGCAAGACAGCTCTGTAAGATGCCCGCCCCCGGTGTTACCCCCCCGTGTACCTGCATCTACGACGACGACGACATTTGTCTACTCTCCGTGCTCCCCCCGTACAGATGATGCATACATGCTAACCACAATGCGCTGCTGTATCTAGCTATCGAAGCTGATCGAGACCCAAGCAGTCGCCCTACGACTCCTCGCAGACTCGGACGAAGCAGGCTATCTGTCGCAAATCTTCCCGCTGCCCAAGACGCCCACCGTCGTCATCATGAAGCATGGCGAGCTGAAAGAATACATTGCTGCCGGCACCAGCAAAGAAGACTTCCTCCGTCGAATCCTCGTCGCCTTCAATGCCGCACCTCCGGCACCAGCACCAGCACCATCGTCATCGCTACCATCACCAGCTGCCTCACCTACTTCTTCACCGACAAGGCTGACTGCCCCTGTACCAGCCCCCGCTCCCGTTTCCGCTCCGGTGGCGGCTACATCGTCTTCACCCTCCCCGTCACCTCAATCACAGGCGCAAGTTCCTCCTGCAAGTGTACAGGCCGCTGCACAGTCGGAGATTGTTAACCGCATTCTCGCCGAGAGAGCAGCCAAGCTCAAGGCATCAAAAGAAGAGGCCGAGCGAAGAGCTAAAGAAGAGCGGGCCAAGGCCCAGGAAAAGGCCAAAGCCGAGGCACAGGCAGGAACAGATACAAGTGGCGCCAGAGTACACCGACAGGCTGAGGAGCTCAAGAAGAAGCGACAGGTAGAACAAGAGGAGCGCCGGAGAATCCTGAAGCGGATAGAAGATGACCGAGAGGAGAGACGGATGCGGGCTTCAGCAAAGGAGCAGCAGAGGATCGACAGTCAAAAGATAGGCGATGTCGCTGCCTCGCTAGTCAACGCTCAAGAGAGCAAGCTGCCCTCCACAACCAAAGTATCTGAAATGGCATCAATACAGGTGCGGCTGTTCGACGGCACAACCATACGATCCCGATTCAAGACGGCATCTCCCCTGAAGGAAGTCAGGCGATGGGTCGACGAGAACAAAGGGGAGAACAAAGCTCCCTACACGTTCAAGCAGGTATTGACGCCGCTTCCCAACAAGAATATTGATTCGACAGAAGAGAACAAGGGACTCGGCGAGCTTGGTTTGATCCCATCTTCAACATTGGTTCTGATTCCTGTCCAAAACTATTCTGTGGCTTACCCCGGAAAAAAGCTAGATGATCCCTTCTTCTCGAGAGTTCTAGGGGCAATTCTCGGCTTCTGTCTATGGCTCATGAGCTTGGTTGGCCTGGTTGGTGGCGATGAGCGCGAAGCCACAGGGGAGAGGAACGGAGGACGAACATCGGGGCGGGAGCGCGCATCAGATGCGACAGGGCGGGCGGCTTCCGAGGAGAGACATCGCCGTGTCCGCAATTTGGCAGACCGGCAGCGCGATCACCAGCTTTACAATGGAAATTCGGTATGTATTACTTGTTTTTTTCTTATTAACCTTTCCCCGCCCAGGCTGCCCTTTGTATCAACTACTAATCGTACACGTCTAAAGTTGAATTTCGAACCGCGACCAGACGAAGACGAAGCATGAAAAAAAGCAGGAAACAGTGTACAATAGCGACGTGTAAGAGCCACTGGTGATTTCTTCTGGCCAGCGGTCTCCTTTTATCCGGGCTGGGATTTTTGTTATTATTAATTTGGTCTTCTTGTTATTGCGATTGTCTGTTTCTACAAGTACAGGTTTCAAGAGCCGAGCGTTTTCTATCGGGATTTTCCTTTCCTTTTCTTTTTTTCTTCTTCTTTTCTTTCAATAAACCCAGTCCTCTTTATGCGCCTTTCTTCGCATTCGTAAAACGCCCCGCTCCCCCGCAATGCCATGCTATTAAGCATCTAAAGTTGCCGTCATCATGGGCAAGGGTCTGTTTGTGTGTATATGTACCGTGCCACGTATGGGTACATGTGCGTCTCCGTATATACATGCGTGCTCGTCTCGATATAGTTTTACATGGTCCATTTTCTCTCCGCCTTTGTCGACGCAAATCTCCCCCGTGTCATGCCGAATCCGCATCATTCTCCCTTAGTACTGGCTGGCGGCAGCCTGGCAGGCCTTGAGCTGCTCAAGGTACCAGTTGCAGATCTGCATGTTGCCGCCATTCTCGTCGAGGCACTTTGTGAAGCTCTGGGCGGCGCCGGCGCAGTTGTTGTACTGGTCGTTCTGCTGGGGAGCGGCCTGGGTCTGGACGGCAGCGGGTTCGGAGGAGCCGCCGCCGAAGAAGCCGCCGATGGCATGGCCGACGGATGAGCCGATGGCGACACCGCTGTGAGAAAGGTTTGGAAGGTTAGCTTGCAAGTCCCTTTTGGTGAATATATGTATTATTTGCCATCATGGCGGCTTTCGGCGCCAAACCAAACTCCGGACAAGCCTGCTCCATTGCGCCAAGGCGAAATGACAGGCTAGCCGGCCGGGGAAGATGTAAGAGAAATAGAGACAAGAATGGAGATGACATACGCGGCAGTGCTGGCCATCTGGCCAAACAGTCCCGGGCCCTGCGAAGCCTGCTGAGGAGGCATCGTGGCCGTAGGGGCGTGCTGCTGAGGAGCAGCCATGGTGGTAGCAGGGCGGCGCTGCTGAGGAACCGGGGCAGAGGCGGTAGGGCGCGAAGGAGCGCGGCCGACGGAGCGTTGACGAGGCATGGCGAAGGTATTGGTTGTTGTGAAGAGAGAGTTGGAATTGTCTTAGATTTGGCGATGTGAGGCCAAGAAAAGAGAAGAGAAGAGACGAGGTGAATCGGGTTGATGCTGGGGGAAGGATTTATCGGGCCAATGGGAGGGGCGGCGATTGTGCTCGTGGAGGTTTGAGCCGGTAAAAAAAGGTTAGTGCCTCGTTAGATGGATTTTTAGGTGGCGGAGTGCCGAGAATTTCCTGCTGCGAGAAGATTCTAAAGCCGGTACGGAGTTAGAGTCGCCGTGTATTAACGGCATTAATAGTAAGCATTGCAATCCTGCTTTGATGCTGTGAATAGTATTAGTTTCTCCATTTCCAATCATCTATGTAAATAATATTCCCATCTGCTATTGGGGGTTAGATATAAAGATAAAGATAATCTATACGTAGGCTCCAGACCCTTGCAGATCCATCCCTAATTGCGCCTCAACGCCTAATTACTTTTTTGTGGTACCCTTTTCCCGTGAATTCTCAGTTTGGTTCCTTCATCAATAGGATGCCCTTGATAATATGAATCCAAAAAGGAGCCTGAAAACGAAACGAAAACAGAGTCCCTTGCCGTAAACGCCCAGTATGCGCAGTTGCTCGCCATCAGCCGTCAATACAAACGCTAGCCAAGTGAATTTAAAAAAAAACCCCCATTCCTACAATAGCCATTTCTCTCTCACTTTCGGCTTCTGGCCTTGCCCTTTGTCTTGGGCTTCTTGTTCTGGCCTGATGATCCGCTGGGCTCTGTGCTGGTGGGCTGCGCAGGCTCTTCTGCAGCCCGCTTCTTGCCTTCTGCCGCCTTGAGGAGAGCCTTGGCGCGTTCCTCGGCAATCTTTTCTGCGAGCTTTGCGCTCAGAGTCTTGTTGTCGCTCTGTTAAATACTGTTAGTGTCTGAAGAGTCTCCAAGCGATTAGGTGAGAGAGAATGAAAATTACCAGGTCAGCTTTCAAGATGCGCGCGGCAGCCTCTTGGTTGACAGTGAGTGTTCGCTTGGCTTCAGGTTCTTCTGCTGCCTTGATCTTTGCGAAATACTGCTGAACTCGCTTGAGTTCCTCGTAGACTGCATGGTTCTGCGCGTCCGCCCCCTGGACTTTCATGGAAGCTGCGATGAAAAAGATTCAAGTTAGCGCAGTGTCAAAACGCCAAATGTATGGTTGAATGCGTACAGAAAAGTAGAGATTCGATGGCATATGCCGTCAGAGAATACAGCTTTGCCCGATCCAATAAAGGCAGCTGAGAGGACGCCTCGCTAAGATTGTCTAGCAAAGGTTCGAGCGCATCTTCCAATCGATCCAAGTGAGAGCCCAGCTTGTCTACGAGCGGCGCAATGGTGGGAATATCCGTCATAATTGCAAATGGTAAGACACCAAAAGGGAAAACAATATAGGTAGATGAAATAAAAAGTCAAATAAGGCGAAACAGAGCCTTGATGCAGCTTTTTCTTCACGACGAATTTCACTGGCCTTTTTGGCATGAAGCGAAGCCGAAAGTCGTTGAAAGGCTTTTGATTTCCGCGTTTGGCACTGCTGTAGCGGCTATCGGAATATTATTCGATTATCGGGGCATTTTTCACTTATCGGATTACGATCCCGCAGTGGACTCCCCCCGGCGAGAAAAAAGAACAATCCCAAGTGGCGGGCTCACAGTGACGGGTAACGACCAAAGCTCAATATCTACCCTCTTCTGACTCTCTCACTTTCTGAGCTTCCAAAGAAGCTAAATTGCCTGCTCAGCAACTACGATCCTTTGTCTTTTAAGAACACCGACGTCGGTCTGCTGCGACTTGCCACCCAATTGACTCGCCTTCTATACAAAGCAGCACTTCGAAGGGGGACCAGGAAGCCTCAGCGCGAAATAATCAGCACCGACAACGGGACAGATTGAGACACGCATACTCCAAAAATCTCTCACTCTCAGACTCTCTAGGCATTCCCTCGCCGAATCCCCTCGGCGGCCTTCAAGGTGGCTAGCTCAGTTCGGTCGCGGCTATCCGCGCGGATATGTCAAAGGCAATCAGCATGGGCTGGCGATAGTATCTGCGGAGGCCAGGCGGTCAGGCGCTATGGCACAGTAACATCATCAACCTCTGACGGGAGCAACAGTCATGCCAAATCACACGATCCCTCGTCGCCGGATGTCGACTCAAGATATTCTATACCTCGGCCGTGGTCCGAAGCCTTGCGTGCTGAGACTACCGCTACAAAACCATCCTCATCCTCTACACCGAAATTCTACGTGCCCTCAGTTCTACTACCTCCCGAGGCTGTCAAATCACCGTCAGTGCACAAAGTACATATCCTGGGAGATGACGAGAGATCGAGATTCATTGCGCATGCCCTATCCGGCGTCTACGACTCTGTTGAAATGCTGGGGTGGAAGAGAAGCTCGTTGTCATCACCATCCTCGTCAAAGTACCGCAACGTTTACAAGTCTCGTCATGGCGACCAGCGAAAGATGAAACTCGAGCATATATCCGTAACGCCAAAGGCCATCACCAGGGAAGACAATTCACACATCGACCAGCTGCTCGTGGCTGGCCCGGGACATGAGGCAGTCGAGGCGTTGCAGTCCGTTAAGCACCGTATCAACAAGGACACAGCCGTGTGCCTGATGACGGATGGATTGGGCGTCCTCGAGGAGGTGAGGGCGCGGGTTTTCCAAGGAACCGACGAGTCGAGCCCCAGCTTCCTCCTGGGCCATATGAGCCACCGATTGGCTTTCAACCGGCGCTACGATTCGGTCAAAGAGCTGCGGCATGGCAAGACACAGCTAACACTGATTGATTCCTCTCGCATGGCGCAAGACGTGGAAATAACGGAGACACGCATGAATTTTGTACAGGTGCTGCAAGGAGTCAAAGATCTCAACTCGTCCCTAACACCATTTGACAAATGGCTCCACTTCAAGCTACCCTCGGTCATCCTGGATTCCGTGGTGGAGCCCGTCTGCGTCCTATTAGAAATTCCGTACGCGGGGCTCTTGCAGAATCCTGCCGCCCAGCGGATGATGCACCGGCTGTTAACAGAGATTGTCTCAGTCGTGGACAATATGCCGGAAGTCGAGGGTTCTGCCGCCATACGAGACTTTATCCGAGGCAACCGCATCAGGCAGCTTATCTACGGCCGTATCATGGCGAGGCGGAGTACCTCGAGCGAGCTGGCCAGACAGATTCGAAACGGCCTGCCAACGGATGTCGACTACCTGAATGGCTTCTTTATCCGGCGCGGTCTGCAGTTGGGCGTCGAACTGCCCGCCAACGTCATGATAAGGGACATGGTCAAGGCGAAGCACTCGCTGGCCATTGAGAAGCTCAACTCGTATATACCCGTCGAGGAGACTTCGGTGCCAAGCCACTTGTCGTTTCGATATCGGACTATTCCGGGTTCAAGCAACAAGCTTGTGTAAATTTTACTACTACGGGTTGCCGGGGGGGAAAGAGGGGGGGAATATATTTCGTACTTGGTTTTATTTTTTTTGTTGAATTTGGGCATTAGCATTGGCGTGGGGGGCTTTTTTGTATGATATGATACTACTAACCTGGGGTATGACGGGACGTGTAGATGTATATATAGTATAGATACGAAGTACACACATTAACAAATCTTGTCTAGCGTTTCCGTGGACACTGGATAGATAAGGGGAAACCCTGTGTTAGCTGCCCTTTTGGTCTTCCTTGCTGAACTGATTAATCATATAGATAGCTCTCAACAAGCCGCTCTTTGGCGGGCGCGGGCCCGCTCCATACCGGATGTCAATCTTGACGCCGCGTAATTGTGACCTCACTCTCCAGCCCACAGCGTAGCAAGGGTCTGCGATGAGACAATCCAAGTACCAGTGACCCCCTCCTTTATTTTTCCCAAATGCTGCACCCTCTTCCGAACTCATGCAGGTTGCGTAGGCTTGCATGGTGGTGTGCGGAACTATTGGCAGCTAACAGAATTGCGTAAATGGTGACGAGGAATGGATCAGGCGGGGTCAACGATCGTGATAGGGAGAGCTCAGCTAGCTGCCCTTGGGCCTCGCCCTTCGTCTAAGTCGTATGTCCCTTATACGACCTACTTTTCTTGACCTTTTTTTCTCTCGGCTTTTCATCTGCTTCTTTTTTTTCTCCTTCTTCTCCATCTTCTTCATCGCTAGCCTGTTCACCAAATCATCTTCTTTGTCAAACCATTTTTATTTTATTTTTAATTTTTCTTTTTGGTTCTCTGGTGAGCTCACTTACATCATCTACTAACGAATTCGATGAATGCTTACTTACATGTCTAGGCCAGTATCAGCAGAAAGCTTATTTAAAAAATAAAAAAAAACTATAAAGAGCGAGATAAAAAGAAGAGAAAAGAAGAGAAAAGAAGAGAAAAACACAATCCATACAGGAACAGGGACAGGGACAATTACAATGACATCCTCAACACGATCACCCGAGTTCCATCTCTTCTCAAACCTCCCTCTTGAGCTACGCTTGCAAATATGGCGGGAGACCCTGTCGGATATAGATGGCATATCATCAACACTGCACAACTATAAGAAGGGATGCTGGGGTCTCGAGCAAAAATTAGGAGGAGCTGGGTCCAATGAGCCGGCGTACGCATTTGCGAGCACTGATTTGCAATTCAACTTTCGCCACGAATTGTTGGACCATGTCCAGGTTGATTTGCCAATAGTCCTTTTTGTCAATCACGAAGCCCGCAGCGCCGCTCTGGCCTGGGCTCGACAACAGGGCATCAAGATACACTTCAACAAGGACAGAAACTGTCACGTCTTTATACTTCCTTTCGACCCGTTACGTGACGCATTATTCATCAATACCAATCAATGGGAGGAGTTTTGTCTCGAACCGGTTGAGCTGTTGGCGCAACCAGACTTCTGCGGCCAGACCGTGGTCAGCAACCCAGAGCTCACCCAGGTGGCTTTACCTCACACGACGCTTTCGGCCGAAGTCCCTATATTCTATGATCTGATGCACTGGTTCCCTCGTCTACAAGTCGTGTATATCGTTGTGGACATTGATTTTGGCTTGAAGCCGAGTGACCTGGCCTCAGTTGAAGCAAGGCAGAAGGCAAGGCGGCGCATGGAGTATCAGCGGTGGACCATTAGCGAGACGCAAGGGCACGCTTTTGTGTGGAACAATAAGGATCGCAAGTTTGCCTGGAGGACCGGCACGAGTATTGGCGATAGGGCCATGTACAGGCAGATTGAGGAAACGGCTTCAGGGATGGCCAAAATATTTGCTCAGAGAAACATGGAAAATTTTGAGATACAGCCTGTTTTAATGCTCAGAGGATGATAATGGATATTTGTCGGGATTTTCTTGGGATTTTCGGGATTAGATACGGAGTACAGGGTTCGGAAAGGCAACTTGGACATGGATCATAGGAATAGATTGATATTAAGGCATACTAAATGCATTTTTCACTTTTCAGATTGTCGAATTTTGACCTGATTTTGATTATTCCGATTTTCTTCTTAGTTTTGCTCTGCTTGTTAAAGAGCAGATACGGACATGACAGATGACTGACGATGAGGCTTGGACATGGGCCCTTGAGGGACTGACTCGATAAATTTAGTAGCATGAAGTTGTTGCGTGGCTCTATTGGTTGCTGATGCTGCTATTATTACTTCTGGAGAGATGGGAGAAAGAAAAGAAAAAAGAAAGGTGTTCGCGATTTGATGGCTCTGGCGCTGCCTTGGGCGATGTGCTGGAGTAGTTGCTGCGTTCATTCAACGTTGGCTACATGTAGTATTCCGTCACTGCTGTTTCTTAGTCATCCATGTCGAGCACTCGCCGATATTCCAAACGTTCACCTCAAGTGATAAACATCATCAATTCGCTGTCTATTAGTGGGGAGACACTGTAGCTTTCTTGCTTGACACTGAGACGGAGCCTTTTGCTAGGTGTCTGCCCACTGTAGCTTCACCCTCAGTGGCGCATTTACAGGTGCTTTAGTACCTGTATTAGCCCCGTCCCTTATCTTTCCCACCCACGGAGCTAACACTTGCGCTCGCCACCATCTTCCCCGCCGCCGTAGCTGTTGCATGGCGTCAAGCCGTGGCTATCATAATACGGAGTAGGCCTACTACTGACTGAATTAGGCGGGTCGGCATTATTATATGCCCACCTCATACTATGGCTGCTGCCGTAATCAACCATCTCCATACCGTACCTAAACTCCGAGTGCATCGCATCCATCTTTGCCTGACAAATTGATTCCCTTTTGATCCGTAACTTTTCCTCCTCCGTAGACGTCAACCGTCCTGGCCAGCTGGAGATTATTGTTGCTCCCCGGCCGTCGTGCTCAGCTAATCCTTGGACTGCACTGCATTTGGAGACTCGCTTCCGTGACTCCCGGGCTATCTTGTCTGCTGCTGTGGCCGGCCACCGGCGGCTGCTTGATTATAGGCTAACCTGATCTTGATCTTATCTTGTCTATTCATATTATCATATCATCACCGCTACAATCAGCTTCCCTCAACCATGGAATGGGTACCAAGTGACGAAGAATTCGGCGGCGAAGAATCTGTTGATTGGGATGCTAGAGACGAAAGGTTTAATGGACAAGGAGGAGGTTGGCGCACCGCCGATGAGGGCGAAGAGGCCCATGAGGACCAAGAAGGTAATGGCGAGGGAGATGATGACGATGAAGATGATCCCGACTATCGCGATGAGCCAGATGAGGATGACGAATTTCACGGTAATTAACCATCATACCCTATCCTTTGCATCTTCTTTCCAACGGTTAGCTACAGATGGCTGATATGGCCACATATAGATGCATTTGATGAACCTGGTGAAAACGACGAAGATGGTAAGCATGAGGACAGGGATCATGGTAGCAGCCAAGAAAGAAACATCGATTCTAACTAACTATATGAAGAAGAGAATGGCGCCTACCTAGATGACCACCTGCAGTACGGCTTCGGTGATTTTCGATTCCAGATTGTCATTGAAGACGAAGAAACAGGGCAGGATGAGGCTGCCATGAGGTTGATTTCATTGTTAAGAGGTAACTTATTTCTCCCAACAATCCTAGCTGGTCTTCTTCAGCCGCTAGCCTACTGTACTGTACATATCAGCTAATATGAATGGTGGTCGTTTAAAGCTGGTCAAAGATCGGGGCTCTTGACGAGGCAGCAGCTCATGACACTCTTTCGTGGCACCGGCCTAGGGCGTCATGCCGCCGAACCAAAGGACCCCAATCGGTTCCCCAAAGTCCCTAGCTCAGAGGGAAGAAAGCTCATGGAATCCGGTGTCTTTGGCACCAGTGATTACGACTTACGACCTAAGAAGCAAATCGCTAGGCGCATTTTAGACCGGGAGATTGGTCTAGGAGATCGTGTCCAGAGGAAGCGGAACAACGGTGTTTTAGCTCAAGTATGGCCCACCCCTCTTTCAATATCTCTTTCCGATGACAGTTATTGCCATTAATATCAATATTCTATACATTCTGCCAATGCTAACACGCTTCCCCCCAATGACAGAGCTTCATTCCTGGGAGCAAAGCAGAGAAAATCATCCACTATGATCACCCCATCTATTCTGGCCAATTCTCAGACGACGGCAACTTCTTCTTCTCATGCTGTCAAGATTTCAACGTACGCATGTACGACACCTCCAACCCTTATAACTGGAAGCTTTACAAAACGGTGAGCTATCCCTTTGGCCAGTGGACCCTGACGGATGCCTCCCTGAGTCCGGACAACCGCTGGTTGGCGTATACTTCCATCCAAAGCATCGTCTCGATAGCACCTACGGACCCCAAGGACAAAGGCGAGCCGTATTCTCTCGAGCTTGATGACGGAGACGGGCACACAAGGCTCTCCTTTTGGCGCAACCGTGGATCCTTTGGCATCTGGTCTGTCAGATTTTCAGGCGATGGGCGGGAGCTTGTCGCCGGTACCAGTGCCCATTCATTAGTCGTCTACGATATCGAATCCAGGAGGGTTCTTCACCACATCGCCGGCCACCAAGACGACGTCAATGCGGTGTGCTTTGCGGACAAGGCATCCCCGCACATCATTTACTCCGGCTCCGACGATACCACCATCAAGGTTTGGGATCGACGAAGCATGGGAGATAACCGAGAGGCTGGCGCTTTCGTGGGACACGTCGAGGGCTTGACGTACATCGACAGCAAGGGCGACGGGCGATACATTCTCAGCAACGGCAAAGACCAGAGCATGAAGCTGTGGGATCTGCGTATGGCCATGTCTACAGACCGTTTCCGCGAAATCACAAGGGACAACGAATCCCGCGTCGATAGGTTTGATTACAGGCAGGACGAATACGACGATGAGGACTGGGATGTGCACCCTCACGATAACTCTCTTGTCACTTTCCGGGGCCACAAGGTCCTTCGTACGCTTATCAGGTGCCACTTCTCGCCGGCGTCGTCCACAAATTCGCGCTATGTCTACTCCGGAAGCGCAGATGGCAAGGTGCACATCTGGAACATGGACGCCACCAAAGCGGGTGAGATTGATGTACAGGGCGCGACGGATCAGACACGGAGACTGGACCGTCGCACTCGAGTCTACTTTGACGAGCCTGGGGGCTGGGGCACCTGTGTGCGCGATGCTAGCTGGCATCCCAACGCACCAGTCATTGTTGGTGAGTATACCCCCTTGGGATCCCCTTTTCTACTTTTCCCCCTTTGTTCCATGGAAGTCTTCAGATACTAATCGTCATCTTGGCAGCCTCCGCGTGGAATGGATATAGCATGGCGCGGGGTACTTGCACTGTCCACGCATTCAACGGATCCTCCGACGATGAAGGCGACCCTGAGCTAGGAGACAGCGTTAACGAGTCGCTGAGATCAGATCCAGAGACGTTCTATTCGTCAAGCTATCAATCTAACTGGTAGCGGAAGACGATACGAGGCAGAGCAGGGCATGGAGGAAAAAACTATTGCGTACTTACGTCGTTACTAGCAAAAGTACAAATTTATGGAGCTACAATGCCATCTGTACATGTATTGGTGCCTGTTGCGCAGGTATGTTAAGAGTATTGTTGTCATATATATAGTATATAGTACTAGATGAGAGTCGGAGTTCATCTTCATGCAATGCTGCCTCAAGCAGCGGCGGCATTTTATTCGCTACTGTTGTCCACCAATTTTTGTCCTCTTCTTTCATCCTCCTCAATTTCCTCCCTCCTATTTGTCTCGTCTCCTTTTCTCTCGGTCACTCGCTACGAGAGTTGCCGTGTGTGGCTAATAGCTGCAGCTACTTGGCATCCCAAATCATTCTGTTGCAGATTCTAGCGCCGCACATTTGCGTCACACAAAGCCACAGCCTATTTTGCTTGCAGAATTTCCACGTAGTACAAAGTGGGAGGCTTTCATCATCTACAGTATAATAAGTATTCCATATAGCTTTCTCCGCCCTAGCAGTTACACAGAACGGCAATGCCCCTCCCCGCTCGCCCCCGGAAAAAAAAACTCGCAATAATTTAAAGAAGGAAAATCGGGTATAAAGCAAAAGGAGCTACTCCAAGTCCTGGCCGGCCCAATATTCTCCAATCCTACCCGCAGTTACATCCGTACAGCTGTACATGCAAAGAGAAGGCCCTAAATATCGTTAGCAAAAGTGTCAGATTGATCGGCATTGAGGATTAATATGGGGAGCTGCATCCCTGGTCCATCTCGTGACTGGCGAGGCTCAGGGCGGATTGTCGAATTGGCAAGCCATGATTGGTCAATATGCCGGGAAATTATTCTTCCCGATCACTGTTTAGTACCGCAGACCATCTGGAAAGCGTGGCGCCTGGCCCGTGCACTTGCATGCAAGCTTCAGCCTTGCCCCTTCCCTTTTCATTCTACGCCCCCAAAGGGCAATTTTTGGCCTCGGGCAGATTCTCACCAAACGAATCATCATCTTGCAATCCACCGCCCAGAGTCTCCATCTTTTTTTCTTCTTCTCCTCTCCAACAAAACCTCCACATAAACAACAAGCATCGCTGCCACCCCCCTTCGAAACTTGGCTGGTTCCACTCGCAGCCTCGTAGCCGAGAGTGACTGACTTGTTCTATCCTCTCCAGCTCAGCGACGCGCGCTACTCTTCTTCGCGCAATCTTTTGGTAACTCTTTTTTTTTTTCTTTTCTTTTTTTCCTGCCACGTAATCCATCATCTATCCCTTTTTTTTCTTCTTCTCTATTCTTCCAGCTGCCCCATTCAGCTGAGCAACCTTTTTGGCTTGTTTTCTTTTCTTTTTATGCCACTACTGTTTGGCTGCCCCCCTGTTCATTCCCTCCTTCTTCTCCCGACCTCGGGCGAAAGCTGCCTTGCAGCCACTCGCAAGCTGCCGACTGGCCGCAGCAACCTTCAGGCATTGATTCGGTCCCACCAGAAAGAAACGCGAACAACTGCCCGATCGCCTCTGCTTGTGCTGACAGCAACGAGGAAACGACAACTTGCTGCGTTTTGAGTTTTCGAAGCCACAATCTCATCCGGGCTCGCGCCAGCCAAGCCGAGCTAGTTCTTGGAGATTAATCCGCCCCCCATCTTTCTCTCCCTTGCATCTTCTATCTCTCTATCTCGCCACTCCCATCTTCAGTTCCGCTCTTGAGATTGCAATTCCTTTGCCTTGGGCTGAACCTCGTATCCGGTGCGCGATTGGTGTTGGGCCGCCACCACCCACACCCTACTCGCTGTGAGGAGCTTGTCATCGGCTGAGACATACTGCACTACTACACTACCAAGGAGGCTTCGGCTTGAGCAGAGTCCCATCCTACCAAATTCCAACGGAGAGAGATAAAGCTTGTTGGGCTTGGAGAGGCAGATCGAGCTAGCTTTCTTGCTTCCTTTTTCTCGGGGACTGTACGTATCAGCAAGTCTAACCTTTTTAACTGTTTTGCCTACCAGCCCACTATTTTCTTTTAATACATGTTTATTATCTATCCTCTTCATATCCATCTCTCTCCTATATCCTCATTACGTTCGTCACTCCCTACTCCCTCAATTCCTCTCTTTTCTTGGGCAAGAACAGACGGGAAAAATCACAAAAGTACGCTAGACAATTTCTAAGATGCAGTACCCCCAAAGACGATGATTACTATGTTTCTATTCTACTTTACCTGTCAAAGGGCAGTGATTGTATCTCGCTTGAGCATCTTAATAACAAGTTATCATTTTATTAGTGCCTTCGCCGCCCGAATACAACAACGTTAACTTTCATGTAACTGTCCGTGCCGGGGAATTTCCAATAGTGTACGAAGCTCCCGACATGGCGGACCCCGATTTCGACATTGATTTTTATGGCGATGCCGACGGCGATGCCAACGACCAGCCCCGACAGGAAGAACAACACCAAAGCGACAGTCGTCCGCGAGATGACTACGACTATCGCGGTCGGGACCATAGACAAGGAGATGAAGATCATGAAGACGACCGCTATGAGAGCAGTCGTAGCGATGAACCTGAAGACTCTTCACATCAGCATGGCGTCAAGAGAAAATCAGAGGAGCAAGAGGCCAACGACAGACCTGTCGATAATGGTGCTACAGCAGCCGTTATGATTTCAGAGCTTAGTTGGTGGACGACAGACGATGATATTAGAGGCTGGCTGCGAAAGGCCGGCTGCGAGAAGGAAATCAAAGAGCTCACCTTTAGCGAGCATAAAGTTAACGGGAAGAGCAAAGGGTGAGTCAATATGTCTACAGCAGCTCTGCATTTTGCTCTATTTCCCTTATTCTCCTTTCTTCGCTGTTCTTTTACTGATTAAATCTATCTTCGTCTCCTCCGCAGCCAAGCCTACATTGAGTTCCTCACTCGTCAAGCATCCACCGCTGCCAAGCGCTACATTGACTCTGTCTCGGCCGACCTCGTACAACCTGGCCAGAAGAAGGTGACCACATCATACTGGAATCCCGGCGTCAACCCCTTCAGAACTTTGCCCAAGGATGCGCCGACCCGCGTTAAGGAGCAGCCGCGAGCCGCTCCCTCTGGATCCTACAATGATCGCGGCAACTATGGAGGCTTCCGTGGTCGAGGTGGCATGGGCGGAAACCGAGGCGGCATGAACCCTAATTTTAACCGCAACTACAGCGGAAACATGGGTTACAACAATAATAATATGGGAGGCGGTGGTTTCAACGGCCCAATGGGCGGTGCCGCCAGTGGAGGCACCCACTATTCTTTCAGCGGCCGAAGCAGTCCTGGAGGGACTATGAGAGGCGTCCAAACCATCATACGCGGTAGAGGCGGAGGCGGCGGCGGCGGCATGATGAGCATGAACCCCATGGGAGGTATGGGCATGGGAATGCCCAGCAATATGGGTATGGGAATGATGCAAGGTACGGACGCTATCACTTTATACTCTCCTAACCCACAGACCCCACCCCACCGAATGGCGTCGGTGGCAGGCTAGGAACTGTCACCGATGCCATCACCCACTACACCATCACCAGTACTCCCGGACGTAGTCATGGTCGATCAAGAACCAGAGCGGCAGCCACTTGCATCAGAGGTGCAACAAGAAGAACCCAAAGAAGAAGCAGTGCAGTTCAAACAAGAAGAGGTTGATGAAGACGAAGAAGACAGTGGCAGTGACGATGACAATGACGAAGAAGAGGACGCAGAGCTCAAACAAGAACCGCAACTAGCGCAGCAAGAGCAGACTCTTCAAATACAAGAAGGGCTTCAAGTACAAGAAGGGCCTCAAGAGCAGAACCCTCTAGTGCAGAAAGAGAGCTCAAGCCAAGCGGCAAATGCCAGTGCAGCTGCGTCCTCAGCGGCCCAACAACCACAGTACTACCAATATTATTATTCCGCTACTGAAGACGCCCAAATGCCCCGTGGCGTTTGGGGCTGCAGTACTCATGGCACTCTGGGCCCGCGTTGCATAATTTGCGATGTGGAATACTGGCGTCACTATCAATACTTCGTCAGCGGTCATCGTTACAACGGCCGCGTCCCACCCCCGCCATTCCCCATCTTTCCAATGTCACTTCACCAGCCCAGTCTGTCTTCTAGCAGATTCCCTCATCTTAGCCATGGTAACGCTACTAACTAATGTATAGGTTTCCAAGGTATGCCTCCTAACTTCCCAGGCGGATTCGGCTTTGGACAGCAACAAGGGGGCGGCGGCGGAGGTGGTGGTGGTGGTGGCAACAGTGGTGACTGGGGCAACCCTCACGGCGCGAAGCGACCACGTCCCGAGTAAAAATCGTATCAAAAAAGTCGATTTTTCCTTAAATCATAGGGATGAAGAATTTGAGCTAGGGTTTTGAGTGCGATAACGCAAGGAATTGATTTGAGTATCAAGGGAAAGGGGAAGGAAACACTCCTCCTAATTTGTTTTGATGGAATATTGGGAAAATTTTCAATTGTCATTTGCATCAGGAAGGGATTTCTTTTGTGACAGTGTATAATAGAACAAATGCTGGGTTATCAAGATGCAAGGAGTCAGAGCTTTTTTTTTCTTTTATTTTGTTCTTTTCTCTTTGTGGAAATTTTGTAACTTTGTCTTTATTGGCTTTGGGCTCTTTGCTTTTCTTTTCTATCCTCTATTGGTTGTATGCCAGGAGTAACAAGGGGCAAAACAGGTTGGGCTTATATATGGCTCAAAAGAACAGAACAATTTGATGATTGAGCAAATGGGGAAATTGACCAGGGTTCCGTTCGTGTGTATAGTATAGTCAATCATTAGGGTATTGAATTAATCATAAGGAGGGGAGGAAGAGGAGGGGGGAGGAGGAATGGGAGTAGATGCGTCTGCGTGTGAAGCATAGGAAGTGGGTAGCTTTTGCTAGCCTTGTAGTCGTAATATTGCTGCTGTCACCAGTTGCCTAATCTGGAGCCATCGGTCTGTAAGGCTTCCTCTCATTTCCTCCTCGCCTGTGGAGCTGCTGCTAAGCTGCTCCAGAGTGCTGGTGATGTCGCTGTCATACTTGGTGAGCACTTTTAGGAGCGCAGCGTCTATAAGGTGACGGTCTTCATCTTCATCCCTTACGCCATCCAGGACGGCTTGCCATTGCCGAAGGGGCAGGCAGAGCATCCGCAACGCAACATGCGTACGATAGCAGGCCGTTTGGGAGTCGAGCATGTACTTCTCCCAAAAGCCCGCAGCTTCGAGATGCTCTTTCTGAATGGGATTTAATGAAGGGCAGATGTAAGGATCAAGACATGTTTCATCCCAGGAGTTAATAGACGACGGCAGCGTGAAGCCATACTCCACGAGCAGCATGTCATTACCATGAGGCCCATAGCGGATAAACACTTCTTCGCCAGGCTGGTGCGCACGCGTGGTGGTAAAGGTGAAGAACTTGTCGTCAAAGGCGGCAGTACAATAGCCCTCAGGCGTGTGGTTGAAAAGATCCGCCAGTGGCTGAAGCGCCATGTGGTCTTCTTTGGGCAGCTTCTCTGTCCTGCGATTTGTGTGGTAGAATGTTCGTGTGTTTACGAGGAGCCAGTTGTACAGATACTCATCCTTCTGAAGCTGTGGATAGGCTGCGGCCACGATCGCCCAGTCTTTGCTGAATTTCTCTTGCTGCGCTGCTAGCAAAGACTTGGCCCCTGGAGGCAATAAGGAGCGCAGCTTAGCTGGCCAGCAGATGGGCAAACTGGAGGCAATGTCCCGTCGAGAAGGGAAGACGGGCCGCCATTTATCGAGATCAGGGTTGGGATCAAGACAGAGAGAAGCAGCAAGAATAGTGTGAACAGTGGCACCCCGGAGAGTCTTGGTAATGTCCTTGGGCGTATTGCTGAGAGTACGTAAAGCAGATATAGGGACTTGAAGGATGACTTTGTTGGCCTATTTATGGTGTTAGCATATGAGGTGTTCTTGTCCGATTAGGTATGGTGTGTTGGGAAATTCAATCAGTTTGGGTAGAGAATAATTCAAAGAGGAAAAAATATGGTACCTCAATGTGGCGGGTTGCAACAATGCCAATACCTCGCCCGTGAAGAGCTTTTGGATGAATTCCGTTTAATTCGACTCCTATGGAAGAAGTCCACTCTAGAAGCTGCTCGACGGCCGCTTCCATTGCTGCAACTTGTGTTGTAAGTGAGTTGGCCAAGTGCAAAAGGCTATTGTAAAATTATGCGACATGGCGACACTATGGAGCGAGATGGTGAGTCATTAGCTCTCAAGCCACGGAAGGTAGCGCTGTTAGCGGCGCCTACAGTGTCAAAGCACAGGCAAAGATTAGACAGTTGAAGAATTTAGCAGCGAATTCAGTTTCTACACTGGTCTGCTGGACTCCTTAGCTGCTAAGCGCAATGTCAGTAAACCAATTTTTCCCCGGCTCGTAAAATGATTAAGTTACTCACCCAGCGTGGATGTAGAAAACCCCATCATATCCATCGATTTCAGTACCATCTGAGCAGTTCAGCCATAGTCAAATCATTCAACAATGTAGGGATGTAATGGAGATTGATTTTCTGTCATTGCCGAACATAAGGTTATTGTAGGATGACGAAAGTCTGATGATTGACTGTAATAACACGACTGTCGAATTGGTTGGGTCGCCGTGGGTGCTCCTAGGGTAGGTGCCACGATATGGCTCTGCGCATCGATCCGTTCTGGCATCTCTATTGGGGTCGATCTGTGAGTAAGCTGTCGTTGCAGGCTGTCGTTGCTCTCCCAGAGCTCGAATGCGGTGGGACTAGTCATAAATTATAGTTAACATACGTGCCATAGGGTAGACATAGGGTATTTCGGGTGTAGTAGATGAAGCGTAGCTGGAGAGGGAACCGCTCAAGGGACCACAGTATCAAAGCTGCTAGATTGCCATTGTTGCTTTGAAATGCATGAGGAGATGGCTAAAATGAATGTTAGACACGCATGTACAGCAAAATAGAGCGGTGTTACTGCCTACTGCCAACTCAGAGGGAAGCGCAATGCTGGGTGGATGAAATGCAGAAAAATAATATCAATCCATCCTCTGCAAAACGTACATGAATTGGTCCAATGACTAAAAAAAAAAGGCCGAAGGATGGAACATATCAAGGATCAAATCAGTCCTCAGCACGCCAGTACGCCGTGTTAGTAAGGCCATAGAATGTAAGAGCACAATTGGAGACCGGAATTCTTTTGAACAAGCAGCTCCATATGTAAAACAGGAAAAAAAAAAATAGCAGTTGGAGCAGGTAGGACACTTACGAGGATGCCAGAGAGCCCTTACGAAAGGAGTCCTCTTGAAGTTAACCACTTTCGTATTCGGGGAGGCAAAAGAAAGTATTGGATACCGGCGAATCCAACACAATTGCCACAAGTGTATTGAGTCAAGTTTCCTCCCTACAACATGTGATGGTCTTCGCGAGGTGCCTTACCGAAAGAAGATTCATGATGCCCTACTTTGAAGAATCTTGGCTCGTCACGAGTCTTCGGAAGTTTGCAGTGGGATCTTCCCGACATCTGCTTGACCTGGAGGATAAATGAAGGCCACACTAAGAGATCTTGTCGTTGATATTTCCAGCTCGTCATCATAAAATCTAAACCAATACTGTGATAAGCATTCGTATCATCTTCTCTTCTTCGAACTAATATGCTTGGTTAACAACTCGGTATCGAATCTTCGACACGATCAAACTCACTTCGTGATGGTCTAAAGCTTGCAGGGAATTTAGCGTGCTACTAGTGTAAATTCGTCAAATTCGAAAGCGAATCAGAGGGTACGTTGTGACAGGTTGCCAATTATCTCAGTACCACAGGAACTATTCGTTTCATAGTAGGTTGACGAATACGAAACAAAAAATGAGATCAACAGCATGATGGAAGGATGTTGGAGCGAAGCAAAAAAATTATAGATGGGAGAAGGGAAAGAGAAGAATTCTCCCCGCTCTATGCTTTCCTGTATCGAGGACCTACTTACGAGGGGCGGCACTTTCCCAGAATGATTTTACAAATCGGTTATCGGTTTTCTTATCGATTCACTTATCTTTTGTGGTATAGGGCACGTGCAGTATATTCAATGAGAAATACACCAGCAAGAACACAATTTTGCCTTCTTTTTGCTGTTCTACGTCTCATCATAGCATGGATTCTGTATTGTGCTTCCCAAATTCTTCGACCGTGGAGGGCGTTTCCTTGCCATCGACAAGCGATACACTACTGGAGTGTAAGATAACAATCTAGGGAACTTCGTATCAATTTACTGACAATATCCCTTTTTAGATTTCGGATCCAACCAAAATGGCGAGATGACTTTGGTAATCTCAACCGCTGCGCGGGCAAGGAGAGCATATGGGGTAGAGTCTTGGTATTATGCATTGCTGAGCAATCATCCTTCAACATCTTGCCGCACTATACTTTATCCCTCGATCTTCCATATGGTAATTGTTGCAAGAGTATAGAAGGATACGAGTGTGGCCCATACGCTGACCAGAACGACGTTATGCTGCCCATGTTCATCATGCGTCCTAGCATTGGTGTTGACCAAATCGCTGGCCAGAGGTTTGATTCTGGGCTCAATAACAAGGTATCTAGGTAATAAACCTTTTCCCACAATTTGCACTGGCTAGCATGCCTTTCTTTGGTACGAATTTTTAATAGCTGATGTACAGTCTTTTGCCCAGTATATCGGTAGCTCTTAGGGAACTGGCAGCTGGTTTACCCGAATTGCTGGCCAAAATCACCATGTCAGTCGTTCTGCTTCTGTGAAGACTCCAAAAAGTCACATAAAACGCTCTCTCGCACTCTGATTGAGATCAACAGCATACTTTTCGCTGTACACCCTCATTGTTCAACAATCCGGGCCGGGCCGTGACCATTGGCTCCGCTGGCCCACAAATCCGGCGCCGCGGATACAAGCTATGGTTCACAATGCTTCGGCAAACCACATCGGGCTCTCTTCTCGCTCCAGTCTTCAGCGCGAATCATTGCTTGGCACCTGGCTAAAGAGGCTGGTCAACATTACTGGTGCCACGCCGCAACAGAGACGTAGATGTGCCCGATCTTAGCTTGACATCTCACAGGCTTTGCACCCTGAAAGCGGGTCGTCAGAAAGCTGACATCTCTCTTCAGAGCTATCAACCCGCCGTCTTAGCGTCCCGAGCATCTCGACGGCGCGAGGCGGGGTCCACACCTCCAGCAGAAGAATGCATCGCTAACTAGGTCATTAGAAGAATTCTCCTTCTGAGATGGCACTAGCTGGCGGGACAGGAAAAGGGAGCACCCCTGAACGGATGCCCAACGGCGCGGTGATGAGCTCCATTTTGCGCACCCGCCACCTCGAGCTGTTTTCTTCTTTTTCTCTTCTTCCTCAAGCCTTCAACAGACACAGGCTCCTGATTCTCTTTCGCTTGAGGCCCCTACAAGATAGAGGGGAGACGGGCATACAAATTGCGACAAAATGGAGACATACGGTACTAGCAAAGGCCGCGTGGGAAATAATGTATGCGTCGTTGGCACCGGCTTGACGGGACTGTTGGCGGTGAAAAATCTGGTCGAGCAGGGTCTGAGCGTCAGAGCTCTGGAGCGAAGTGAATATCTTGGGGGCAATTGGCATCATTCGATGGATACGCAGCAAGTATCAGCACTACCAGAGACGAGAGCGAACATGTCGAAAGAAACGGTGAGTGGCAGCGACTCTGACACCATGCTTGATTGTGTGGCACGTGAGGCTTACAAGTAGTCGTGATCCGACAGAATTCGTTTACAGATTTCCCTATGCCAGATGGTAAGATTTGCACAGGATGAACCCCGATAGCCGCTGATAGTGGCATGCATGTTTGAAGAATTTTTGCTGACAGGCTTGCTGAATATGTACAGACTATCCGTCATTCCCTTCCGCGCAGCAGATCGGCGACTACCTGGAGGCATATGCAGACAAATTCGAGCTGATCAAGCACATTGAACTATCGACGGCCGTGACGAGTATCCGACGAGACGAAGAAGACGGCGTTTGGATCGTATCCACAAGACACACAAAAACCGGCGAAGAAGAGGAACGAGAGTATGATAGAGTGGTAATGGCGACGGGAGGCCTTAACGTCAAAAACATGCCCGAGATCAAAGGCATTGACAAATTCGCCGGAGATGCCATCCACTCTCGCGACTTTAAAGATCCAACAAAGTACACCGGAAAGAACATCTTGGTTGTGGGTCTGGGCTCTACTGGAGCCGATACCTTAAGCTTTCTGAAGCAGGCTGGCGCAAATAAGCTGTATCTCAGCAGTAGAAGCCGATGCTCACTGGTAAATGCTTGAATATATACTTTGATCATGTTGTTGTTCAAGAAGCTAACAAAGGCGGATATCTAGATCCCTAGAACAGTCGGAGGAAGACCGTGGGATCACTATATGACCCGCCGCGCGGACTCAATGGTGCGGCTCTCAATGCGACTGTCTCCTCATGCTACGAATTACTTTGCTGGGAAAGCCATTGGCCTAATACAAAATTATGCGTTTCCGACTTTGAGGGCTCATCCTTGTTTCAACGGGGTAGTTAGCGGTCCGCTATACCGTAGTCCGTTTGTCTGCGATGAGCTGCCTGGTCTCCTAGACAGCGGCGACGTGAAGATCTATCCTGGTATCATGGGGGTTGCTGGCCCCCGAACTGTGGTGTTCAAGGACGGCAGCGAGATTACAGATGTAGATGCTATCATTTTCTGCTGCGGCTATTATCACGATCTATCTCTTATTAAGGGCGAGGGTCACCCTGCCGATGTCGAGTACACTACAGACTCATTCGAGCAGCTCAAAGCTGCGAAACACCACAACGCTAAGAGTGAATATCAAAGACTCTACCATGGCATTCTATCAGAACGATATCCGGAGTCATTGGCAGTACTCGGCGGCTTGACAACTCTGCGACCTACATTTGTGCTCTACGATCTTGCTACCATGGCACTTGCCAGCCTTTGGTCTGGGAGCTATCCGCTTCCCTCACCGCGGGCGATGAAGAGAGAGATTGACTCTCATTATAGTTTCGTGGTTCGAGCACTCGAATATGGCCCGATGGCATTCCTTGGCCTTCGTGTAGATGTGCGAGGCACTTATACCTGGCTCAACGCCGCTGCTGGCACAGGTGTCATGGAACGACTCGAAGGGTGGGGCTGGGAAGCGTGGAAGTTTTGGTGGAAAAACAGGACTCTGTACAAGTACATTATGAATGGGCCAAACGTTTCAGCCGTATACAGGCTTTTCGATTTGGGCAGAGGGAGAAAGCCTTGGGCAGGAGCTCGAGCAGTCATCGAAAAGGTCAATGAAGAGCCTAAGAGGGTTGCTGGGTTGATCATAGCTGAGATCAAAGACGAGGTCAAAGGCACCATCAAAGATGAGACCAAAGGCGATACTAATGACGATACCGAAAGCGAGATCGAAGACGAGATCGAAGAGGTGACCAGAGAGATCTTTGAAGTTGCGGCGATGAAGACGGAGGTTGTGGAGGATCCTGAGACTCAGTGATGGATCAGCTCTGTGATTCGTAAAAGTCAGACAAAGGATGTGAACCAAAGTATGGGAAGTACTTCGTACAGACAATGACAATGACAAAGGACTGAGGAATGGGGACAGACGGAGGGAGGGAGAGGGGGCAAAGGACAGAGTGACAGAGGGGGACTGAACAAAGATTCGTCGGGGCCTAGCGACAGGACACTTGGACGAGCATCCCACGCAAGGCGAACGACACATGATACTAATGAGATATGATAATGAGACATGAACATGAACCTGCATACAAATATTGAGCGCACGGTCGTTGGTGGCGCCTCACGCTGGCCGCCTGCGGTAGTCCATCATGGCCCACGAGAGGCCTCGACTACAGTCAAAGTCGCTTTGCTATCTCGCTACTGCAGTCGATACTCGCCATCATCGGGCTTTCGTACTGTCATCGCCGATCTTCTCTGGAGCCTAAAATTTCTTTTTCCAAGCCATGTCTTGCCTTCTCTCTTACACATGATTCCGGTGGCATACCGCCCCCAATTTTTTTCTTTTCTTTTTTCCTCACCGGTTTGACGCCTAGCGAATGAAAGGCCCCGTAGGACAGACAGTCACTGCAGCACACCGCCAAAAAAGACAATTTAATTTCCTGGAGCAACTAGGAGGGTTACCCGGCGTATGCAACCTGCATGTTTGTGATGTATTATGGGTTGAGCTTTGCGCGGGTTGCATATAATAGTCTGAAAGCTGAGAGAGGGTGTGAACGGAGAAAATGTCTTGGCGCAGTGCCAGGGCATTGAAAGTGGCTTGCAATCCTTGCTGGACAGGGGGGAGATGTGACTTTCCCGGGGGCGTGTAGTTGATGTAGTTGCTAGAGCAAGGCTTTCGGAGAACCTGTCGACTTGTAGCGACTTCAGTTGACCTGGTGGAAAGCCCATGTCAGTAGGATTCAGTTTGTTTGCTGTAGGCAGCATAACGGTATACTAGTACGAGTATGTCGAACGAGCGAGAGATAGCTGCTCCCTAATGCCCAGCTGAACAAGTCCTCCCCTTTGTGTGTAGTTTATGCCAGCAAGATGGTGAGCTTCAGAAGCAACTCAGTAAGAACGTGCAAAGACGGAAGCACTTGGTCACGGCAGTATAGTAAGCCAAGATGAGACATGTGAGGCTGGGAGCGCCACCTCATCTCAGTATAGTGTATTTTCTGAGCCTGAGCGCTTCTCTTGGATACCGGGTTACCGGTGCTGATCGTCGCCTGTTCCGCTCTCAGGCGTAATACGTGGTTGCATTATTCAGAGACAATAATGGTGCAAGGGGCTCCCCCACCCCACGAGAGCCGCCAGCTCTCGGTAATGGCAGTAGTAGTATGAAAAGGTCGCGATAGAGTCCCACCGTAGCAAACAAATAATGCTGTTATTGAATGACTGTGCTCTCAAATTCTTTTCCCTATTTATACCTTGGTGAATCGCGTGAGATCCATTCTTTGCATCTTTCTCCTTCACTTGCAGTGATGCTGGCTTACTGGTTCGTACAGGAGCTCACTTTTGACTGCCGTTACTACTACTATTATCATTGTTGTTATCTTTGCTCTTGCGGTTGCGGACAATGGATTCTCCAGATAGAGCTTCATGTTCACTTCCAGACGGGACTGTATCTCCATTCAGAAGTGCATCGCCATACAGAATGGTATCTCCAGACTTGAATGAAACTCCAGAGACACTTGCATGTCCAGACACAAGGGCATTTTCAGAGATAATGGTGTGCTCAGACACAATGACACCCTCGGAGGGACCAGCGGTCTTACCCACTCCTCCACTTGCCTCGAAACCCAAGGTAAGCTCTTCGTTGTTGCTCCCACACTATCGTTCAAGAACTGATTCACTGTACAGGGCTCCAAGAATGTATCTTTTTCTATTCCCGTTAAACCGACGGAGCCACCTCAGGTCGAATGTCAGCCTGCTACTGAAGGGCCCCAGATGGGAGGGCAAAAACTCACGGTAGAGAAACTCCGTCGTCTCTTGCCTGCTTCTTTTCGCAATGGTCAAGCCTGGGTAGGAGTTCCGGAGGGCCGTGTCGAACAGTTCTTAGTGAATGATCTCAACATAGATCGACTAAGAGAAATTTTGGACTACTTCTTCATGCTTGGCAAGGAAAACACGCCTCCACGTGCTCTCCACTACCAGCAGGCTCTTGGTCTCGAAATCTTCGTCACCGAGCGGATGGATATGCATCTGCTTTGGTCCAAGGGTAAGATCTTTATAAAGCCTTTCCCGCGGTATCTTCTTGACTCTCAATTCTGGGAGGATTTCGTCGAATGCCCTAAAGGGTGCTCCTATAAATTCTATTTCGAGGCGCTTCGAAAAGGAGGGCAGCTGCACAACAGCTACAAAATCACGGGACGTAAGCCCTGTAAGCATACTGACATTTGGATGCGCGCCATCGGCTTCGCCTTCTCTTACGTTAATCTCATTGCACACGAGAGTGACTTTGAGATTGCAAAGTCGAAGAAGCTGGTGCCGGACGACCTCAATTTTGAGGACTGGAAGTGCTTTGTCACTCAGTTGCTCAACGCCACCTCCAGCGGCGGCAGAATTCTGAAGCTGGTCGACAGGCGATTCAAGTATGGCGAGCTAGATCTGGAACGCCTCAATCAGATATTCATGCTTCGCGATCCTCTTGGATGGCTATTTCAAGGAAATGATGTCCGAGGGTTCTTTCAAGGCCATTTCTTTCTGCCACCCTTGTCGATTTATGTGGCTGTCGTTTTGGTGTCAATGCAAGCTAGGATTGTCTACACCAACGTCAAAGAAAACAAGGCGCTTACAGCGGTGATGTATGGAACAATCATCTTCTTGGTAGCCTTCTCGATGCTGATATTGGTACAGTTTGCTTAGTTGCCTTTGGCCGGTCTTTTGCTCGCTCTTTTCGGGCAGGGATGAGTGAGTCTCTGAATGCTTGAGCTCGAGGAGCCAAAGCAGTGGTCAGAAATGAATGGTCTTGATCGGTTTGCATGGTCTGGGTTGGAAAAGCTTGTTCTGTGAAATTTTGCTCGTGTATTTTGGAAATAGGTAAAGGCATGGCCATGTTGCGACGATGATAAGACATTCGATATGTTGATAGATAGGTAGATAGATAGATAGTTTCGGCAGGAATGAACTTTTGATAAAAGAAATCCCCATGTGTAAAGATTATTCTGCCTGGTTTCTTTCTCCTTAGCATCTGGTAGATCGACCGGCAGCTTGATGGCAAGACCAGAGAGACATTCTACCTGTAGCTAGGCTTAGTAACTGTGCTACTCTGTGGTTCGTAATTCAACTGCATTGTGGTATGCTGCTGCAGACATCAGTATTCGACAATTTCGCTCTCCATTCATTCATTGCAGATGGAGCCAACTGTGTTTGAGATATTCGTAGTGTCTAGTTTCAACTGTCAACGGGCTGTTAATTGCGCAGCGTGCTGGAACATTCGAAACATACAGCACTAGAAGATCCGGAGATGAGTTAGCAACTGCTGATAAGCGAATATGTGTAGTATACTCGTAGAGTGGATTGGACCGCCGGATACCTAGATGTTAAAAGATAGCACAGTAGTGAAATATCTTTGGAGACCAAGCTGCAGTTGCACATCCTTTGTAAAATAGATCGACTAGGGTTAAGGGTAAGTAATGATGCATTGCCAAGTTTTGGTAAATCCGAAAATAAAAGGAGATGGTAGCAAAAGTAGAATTTGACATGCTTATGCTATGGATGTTAGTTCAAAATCTGCCCGGAGAAAAGATCTTCTTCTGCTTTTTGCCATTGGCGGTGTGCTAAGTTTGGCTCCGACAGCAGATGCCATGGAGTTGTTGCTGCTACGGATCCAAGACGCTCCGTCTCTGGTATTTATCAGGCTCAGCCTTGCGGTACTCAGCCTTATGCTCAATCTTCCCTTGAATTAATTGTTTCCTCCCTAAACACCACTTCCACACACTCCTTATATTTATGCAAGAATCGAGAGTACAGCATCACCGATAGCCATGGATGTCGCAAACCAATTGCATTGATGGATATGCAGCCTCCAAGAACACACATGTCTACCAACATGCCATGGATCAACCATTTCACCTATTTCTTTCATACACCAATATAGGCAAGGCTGATGCGGAGAGCTTGTGGGAAGAAAACTTTGGTGGCCAACAAGTGAATGAACTTGACTGATAAAACATGGCAGGGCACCGCACAAATGTCAAACAGCACCTCTAGCTCCAAAGCAAGAAAGAGTAAAGGCACAGTAGCGAACGCGGGCACTGCGCTGGGCCATTATAAAATAAAAATGAGAGATAAGAGTGAGGCAATCAAGCAGCATACCTTTTCCTTGTAGCTTGCTGTGAGATAGAATCTTGTGCGGGGTGTATAGCGTTGTAATGGATCTGAGTAAGATGGCCTCGGTGATACAAGGTCTGGCATATGGACAATAGTGTCAGCTCGGTTGAGGAACCCAGTCCGCCACAAGCGGATTATAATGATTAGATGTGCTGCTCTTGGCGCGGAGGACATCGCAAAACTCGAAGAAAATGTTGTCGTACTCCTGCCAGTAGTTAGGATTGTGCCTCGTGAAATATTATGGCATCCCGTCGAGTTTCGTGTTCTCGCTGGTCAAGTGTTGTAACGTGGTATCAAGTTTTGTAACGTGGCCGGTCAATTTTGATGCTATATGGTATAGGCAATCAATGAGATCAGCCGCGGAAGAAAGCGGAGATGTCATGTTCAATATTTGCCGTGAGTCTTCTGAAGCTCATTTGTAGCAATGGAAAGTAATTGCCTACAATAGGCTTTAATCCGCTGGTAGGACCTGGCGTGAGCGAACCAGCATGGAGAAACTCACGGCTTCCTAATTGAGTCAAGGAATCGATGAGCGCTCCAAGGGATTCCTTCCATTGATCGTTTGTACTGTTCATCAACTTGTGTATGTCAAGTCACTGGCCGGAGATGCATTCGTGATTTTTTTTTTTCTGTAACGTACTTACTGTACACTCAAGTCTGCTAGCAATCACAAGCAACGAAACACAGTCACCATTCTTACTTGATCGCGACAATCTCGCTTTGGACAGCCAGTTTGATAGGAACCCAGAAAACTCTCTTCTCGCCATTAAGATGCAAGTTGAAGGTAAGACAAAGATAACAAATACCGCCGATAAGTTCGCCAAGGTCACACGGCTTGCTGTGGTTACTCTGGGACGCCGAAGCGCAGATAGCATCGGTATTAACGATTATGCGATGGATTCCTGGACCCCACCATCCTTTTGCTCGTCTGAGAACCTCTGAAGCTTTGAACTGCTGCCCAGGCGTGTAGGGGGCATTCATTGGAGTCAAAAGATGGGTTGAATTAACAATGGCTCTTGCGCTGCACCCTATTGAAGCAGTGTTCCAAAGCATTCATTCACTCCATGCTGTCGCTTCGCTTCAGGGCGTACAAACGATCAAGAGGCTGAGGAAGACAGCGAAATAGACGCTGCAGCAACTTATGGCCTAGAAAGGGAATAGACTCTCAGTTACACAAGGCTCATGTACTGGAGGGCATACAAGATAGGCAAAGCGAGATGAAATGGCCTCTTCGACTATGCCCAACACTGTGCTCAAGAGCTAGTCAGTATCAAGTTACTGGAGATTCGGCAAAGAGAACAACGCCGTGGTGGATGATGCCAAGTTCATGGCATTGCTTCGAGACGAATAACCTATTTCCAGAGTTGGCAAAGGATGGAACTCAATTGTTCAATTTCACAATGGTCCGTTTTGTGGCTTTTCCAGCGAGAAGAAGGGCAAGCAGCTACTTTACAAAAAAAAAACCTTACTTCTCTTTGATATACGGCAAACAGCCCAGCTTCGTGCCTTAGGCTGGCGGCTGAGGCATTGCAGGCTTCGATCCATAATTGCTATCTGGCATGAATGCCAACCGCCAAGATCCGCAGGAACGCTGGGAGCAAATCATTAGGCTTTGTTCTGTGGACAGGCATATTCGTCAAGGAGAAGAAAAGTTTCCGAGCGCTTTCTTACGCTGCCCTATTGCGTGACGAGATTCGGATTTCAGAGCCCCAAGACCTTCTATACCATCCGCGAACCACATCTCTTCACTTTGGCCTTGAGAACAAAGCGACAGTCAAACCCAAATGGGACAGGAATGCGGATGGGGCAGAGACTACTGCTTTTGGCTAAAGGAGATCCGGGGGAGCTGAGTCGATTTCCTTATGGAGACAGTGGAGGATAGATCCGCTGCATCGCGCATTAAATCGCATGGCATAAGCTTGATCCAATGCTCATTCTGTCCAAGTCTCCCATCTTCTCGCTGAGGTTGGCTAATCGCACGATATTGCATCTTCTTGTTATTACGTATGCCACTTGAAGAAGAAAAAAAGCGATAAGCGTGGGGAATACGCAATCTTGCGACCACTTAAACCAATCCCCCCTTCTGGCGTGACACCAAGCTCCGTCAAAGTTTGATGGGATGCGGTGATTTGTTTCAAGATGGCAACAGAGTTGTTACAGATGATATCTAGAGCAGCGAATGTCGCGCGAGAGTCGAGAGTTTTTGAATATTTTTGTTATTTATTGTCAGGCATTAGGAGCCTCCTTTTTTCCAGTCAATGCGTGGGAAAAGCACCAAGAGATGCATATTTTGTAATCGTTATGGAGTAAATACGTGCTTGGCCAAGTACTCATTAGAATTGGCATTAGACTACGGAGCACCATTGGACGCTATTTTGTGCCTGTTCAGCAAATTTTACAACATACAGTAGGTCATTTTGCTAGCGAATCTGTTAACCACCGTAGCTCATTTCCAGTCTGTCGCTTGGTGATAGGGGCAGGCCGTTGTCGACATGTCCTCCTCAAATCGAGGAGAGATGCAGCGGCGTTCTCCGTGCCATGATTGTGTCGCCACTTTGCATTCGCCCGCATGTAAGCAGCTACAGCGCTTCGTATTGTCGCGAAAGAAGCTGCTGCTGCTAAACCTAACCTACCGTAAGAGCTACTACCTGTACTAGCAATCTACCTAGGCCTATCTACCTGGGGCTTGGATGAGTCGGGTTAGTCCAGAGTGTGTGTGTCTCAGCGTCTCGACACCAGGTCTGTTCCAAATAGGACTCCGTACAAAGCCACTTTGCCAGTACACCTGTAGTATAGATCAAAATCTCCAGGAACAAAGCGAGTCGCTGTACGAAGCATTCCTTCTAGAGCTCTTCTACTGCAATGACATGCACAAAAAAAGCTGGGACTCCCGCCGCTTTGAGCGGCCTTGGCAATCTCGACTTACGGGCCCTTGCCCTGCAAAGCTGCATCTTGGGTCAGGCGACTTGACTCGACTCGACTCGTTCTGAACAGGGTACGTACCGTGCCTGGGGTGGTGCCTTAATGGTGGTCTGTTCCTCCTCTCCCTCACCTTTCTCTTTTCCCCCCACCTACAGCCACACACGCATGAACCTCATCTTTTGTCACCAACTTGGACCAAAATAAGCAGGCTGGGAATTTGAATTTGCGTCCGTCCTTCAGCTCCAGCCAAGTTGATCTCCAAGTTGAGTGCTGCTCGGCCCATTAAAATCAACCAAGTTTAACCCGCTCAAACCAGACGGTAAGTCCAGCTTCGTCAGCCGTCTGCCTTTTGACGAGTAACAATCAATCAAACCTCCTTTCACCCAAACCAGGCGCGGGCGGTTCCTTGCGCCTTCACAGCTACATTGCACAAGGAAGCTTTGTTTTCCTTTCCCTCCCCTCTTCGCCTGTTTCTTTTCTTCCTTATTCATATCTTGCACCCAAGCCGTACCCTCTGATTCGTCCCACCATCCACACTCTCTCGTCAGGTCTCACAGCGCCTCACGAGCTTCCCTTGCATCTCGTGTTGGTGCGGCCCTCTGATTTGTCCTGCTCCCCCCCGAAATCCCTTGCAGACGAAACGCGTTCGTAGGGACGGAGCCTATCGCTCGTCGCCTCCCCCTCGATTCTGTCTCCACTGGCTCCAGTGGCGCTAGCAGATACAAGAATCAACAGGGTACGTGTAACACAAGTGGCAGGTATTTTTCTATCTGGCCTCCTAGCATCTCCTAGCAAGCTCCTAGCAAGCCCCGAAGAACGAACTAGGATAGAATCAAGTTAGCAGCGGGTGCTTGATGGTGCTGCTAAGCTGCCTGATATCGCCCTTTCGATTTGCCCGGCCTCTTGCAGCTTCACCTCCTGCGGCTGAACCCCGTACCGCTGTGTCAACTTGCTTCTGACGTTGATGCAGCCTTGAAACCCTCTCCAGACCGAGACGCCGCCATCACCATCCCATCTCCGATTCCCGCTTCTCATTTCTAGCCATTCATCCATCTCCCTTTATCGTCCAATTCTTTGTCCTCTTCCGTCCTCTCGCAGCTTCAACTCCCCATATACCACGCGCAAAGCCCCTCGCTCGATCTGCCCTCCACCGACTTGTCGCTATTCGATCCCAACCAACCCCTCCGCCGCATCAAATATCATACCATACCGTCGTGACTGAACATTCAGGATAATAGACCCGTCATTAAACCACTGCTTGATCTTCGGACGAAATGGCGCAAGCTGGAGTTCAATCGTTGAAGGTAATCACATTCCGCCTGTTTCCCTCCGGTATTGATTTTTTTTTTTTTTTTACTGACGCCTCCTGTCTCCTTTAGTGTGTCGTGACTGGTGACGGTGCCGTTGGCAAGGTTTGTACCATCTTGATTCCCGTTTCTTCTCCCCAAAACCAGCTCCTGTCGGCTAACCCCGAGTTCATAGACGTGTCTGCTCATCTCCTACACGACCAATGCGTTCCCCGGAGAATACATCCCGACAGTGTCAGTTTCCGCCTCTTGCCATCTAAAAACTCGTGCTCTTGCGACCTGTTGTTGTTGACTTTCATCTTCAGGTTTGACAACTACTCTGCTAGCGTCATTGTTGATGGCAAGCCTATCAGTTTGGGACTTTGGGATACTGCAGGCCAGGAAGATTATGATAGACTCCGGCCCTTGTCCTATCCCCAGACTGACGTATTTCTCATCTGCTTCTCCGTCGTGAGCCCGCCATCTTACGATAACGTTGCTGCAAAGGTACGATATGCACCCTCCCCTAAATCCCTAAATCCTATCCAGACAAGAAAGACAAGCATCTAACCATGACCAGTGGCTTCCTGAGATCACCCACCACTCCTCCGGAACCCCAATCATCTTGGTCGGTACCAAGATCGATCTTCGAGACGACCCTGGCACCAGGGCTGCTCTGACCAAGCAACACATGGAGCCTGTCAAATACGAGAACGTGCTGAACTACGTCAAGGATGTCAACAAGGCGAACAAGATCATCTACAAGTACATTGAGTGCTCTGCCCTGACGCAGCGGAACCTGAAGAGCGTCTTTGACGAGGCTATTCGGTAAGCAGCGCCTATAACCGTCACTCCATACCCGTGCTTTTCTTTCCTCGCTTTTTGCGTATCTTTACCTTTTCTTGCCTCCTACGCTCTGCTATTTTTTACACGCATGATTTCTCATGGTTCCTCACCGGCTGCTAACACTTTTTTTCTCCAGTGCGGTCCTGAATCCCACGCCGCAAGCTTCCAAGACCAAGAAATCCAAGTGTTCCATCCTGTAAAGATTTCTTGCGATGCCGCCTCGTTTGCCATATTTAGCATTTTGTGCAGCGAAGGCCTCTTAGAATTTTTTTCCACGAACAATTTACAATCTCGAGCCGCCGTCGCCTCACGAATTTTTTTTGGGTCACCTAGAATGGTGTACATTACAGAAGCTTCCTCACTGGGACGTGTTTCGATGACTTAGACCGAATGCGCTATTAATGGAGGGTAGAGGAGAAGATGAAGATGAAGAGGGTCGGGGCTCTGAAAAGGAGATTTTTTTTTTAATGAATATGGCTGTCCTGTGTCTTGAGATTCCCCCCATTTTCTCGGTACTGTTGGTAGAGTTGCAGCAAGCCAGAAAATGACATTTGTTGACAGGACGGCACGATTCTGATGCCATCTCGATGGTCCTAGAAGCTGGAAGATGAAGAAAATACTACTGCTCCATGGCGTCTGGCAAATTTAACGATTGTTTCTGCATTGCATCTGTCGTTTCCTCCATGGCTTTGAAAAGCATTTTTGAAGTTTTCCTGTTTCTTTTTCCTTTACACTTTCTTTCTTTTTTTCTCTCCCCTTGGTTGTTCTAGCATATATAGACGGCACATGCATGAAAGATAGTGCTAGTATGAATAATACTGGTATTTAGAGGATAGCCTTGACGAGTTAGCCCAGACAGCTAGAAGAATGCATATGAAGACCAAGTTCCGTCCAATTCTATTGAGGGTATCTCTCTTCTTGCTATTTTTGGTTTTGTTTTGTCTCCTCCTTCCACTTTGGTAGCCATCCTATTCAAATGATCGTTGCACGCCACAATTCCCGTTCTCCAATGTTTTAATATCCAGCTTCACAATGACTGATTTACAGCAAATAAACTGTCTTCGGAATGCAGTCTGCCCGCTTTCTTTCCTGTATGTAAGACAAAAGACAAATCGACAGGCAAAGAGATTAATTAAAAAAAAAAATCATCAAACAAATATCGAATAGAAAAAAAGAAAGAAAGAAAAACACATAAAAATGCCTAGAGGAAGAATTTATGACATCGTTAGACTGGTCAAACCAATCTACCGACTAAGGTTGGGGAGAAGCGCAAGACGGCTGGGATGGATGTCCATTCTGGGCTGGCTGCCGCCGGCTTTGCTTCCCTCCTTGCCCTGGTTTTCCTCCTTGGCTGTCTTCTCCTTTTCGATGCGCTTGGCTCGGTTCTCGTCGAGTTTCTTGTTCTTCTCCATGATCTTGTCCTGGCGGCCTTGGCTCTTTCCACCTCCTCCAGCGCTAAAGTACTGTTAGCATTCTAATCTCGGACGAACTATGCGCTTTGGTTTTAGCACGAAGGGGGATTTTTTTCTTCAAAACTCACGTCAACTCGACATTGATTTTTCTCGGCGCAGCGATGCCGTCCTCAAACATGGAATGGTGGAACTTGTCCAAGCAGGTCCTCTGGTGCGCCGACGATGCAAACTCCACAAAGGCGATGCCTCTGCAGGCCTTGGGGTCTTCCTTCTTTGTCAGGCACCGCACGGCGACGGGCTTCAGGGTGGCGAAGTGCGCGGTGATAGATGCGGCGGTGGCAGTGTAGGGGAGGTTGCCGACAAACACAATGTTGCGGCCTGGCTTTTCCGCTGAGGAGGCGTCAAGGTCGATGGCATCCACGCCTTGTGTTACATCCTTGGAGGAAGAGGAGTCTTTGGATTTGGTCTCCGTCTTCTCCTTCTTCTCTTTCTTTTCCTTTTTCTCTTTCTTCTCCTTCTTGTCCTTCTTCTCCTTCTTGCCGGCCTTGTCCTCTACGCTGCCGTTTGTCTTGGATTCGACTTTGGCCACGGTGGGCTCTGACTTGGCTGTAGCTTCAGCAGCCTCTGCGCTGCCCTCATCACTGTCATCGGATCCCGCGTCCTGAGGTAGATCTTGCAGGTCTTTGCGCATGTCCTTCTTCTCTTTTCGGGTCTTGTTGTTGTATTTGGACTTGTCTTTCTTAGACTTCTTCTCATCCTTAGACTTGTCTTTCTTGTCTTTCTTCTCCTTCTTGGACTTTTTCAAGTCACTCTTTGGCTCGGCATCCTCGTCGGTGCGCTTGCGCTTCTTAGCAGGCTCGTCTTGAGGCACGTCGACGGGCTTGACGTCCTCGACCGAGGCGGCGGCGGTGGCTCGCTTAGACTTCATTGTGTGGTTTTGGTTATAGAGAGAGTAGAAGGTCTAGAGAATAATGTCGTTGTGTAGGATTGTGTTGAACTGGTGGAAAGAGCAGCGAAAAGGTTAGTACTTTGTATGGTGGTAGCTTGCAATGCCCGACTGCCAACTGATAAGAAGAAAAAAAACTCCAATGGCTCTTATCGCTCTTAGGTCGCTTTTTTTTTCTGGACGCAGTTTTTTCTTCTTCTTAGGTGGGGCAAGACACTGCGCGTTTGCATCGGCGCTAGCGCTAGCATCTTGTATCTTCCGTTTTGGCGTGCCGTCCGCCGTGAAGGTTAAAATGCATGTTATTCGATGGCGATGGATATATAAGGATGAGACGATGCTGAGGTTTTTGGATAAAGTGTCTATCTCTACGACATGTTTGTACGAAGTACGTTTGGCCGTATGAGCAAAACTTGGTGCCTGGGCATGAGTCGCATAACGCCTTCTCTTAAGAAAGGACGGAAATACTGCAACTATGACCATATGGCGGTTCAGGCCACTAAGATGCCCTGTAATTGGTCGCTAGCTTCGCTTCCTATTGCGCCGCGTTGACGCCACCCGCTCCCTTATTTTTCTTTGCTAGAAGCAGGAACCACCTGTTCATGGTTGGCCTTTGGTGGATGTTTTGCGAGGTATTCCTGCTTAGAAAAAGACGAGAAAATATCGAGTGCATAGACCCTTCAGCCACCTTCATAGCGCGAGTCTAGAACTCTCCATCGCTTATTATAGTTCATCTAATGCTAGGCACCTAGGTGCGGCAGTTGTTTGACTCTCTTGGAGGCCATTGTGCCATTTTGATCCAGCCCCGAATTGTCAAGCGTCCTCTGAATATGAAGCATCGCATGTCTCGATAAACGTCTATGTTAATCGAATCTCGTGGAAAGCAAAGCAAGTAGAAGTGCTTCGTAGAGCGGGAGCACGTACCTGATTAGTAGGTAGTTACCATCAAATAGGTACTAGGTATTAACATCAGGCGATGTATTACAATATCATTTCACGCTCGGCAGAGCGGACGAACCATTGCCTACAGAGGCAAGAGCTTCTCGGAGAGAGTCCGCATCACCGTTGGCCGAAATGCCGAGCCTTGGGCGTCATGTTATCATAATTAGTAGCATGCTTAACCGAAAACATCATCTTCTCTTATCACCCAGGCGTGCGGGGAAACTGTGCTGTGCTCCCTTTCCTCTTTCCCCCCCTGGAGCTGGAGCTGGAGCTGGAGCTGGATGGAGCTGGAGCAGGAACTGGATTCGACTTGCCATCTTCGAGCAGCAGTCCATATTACCTTAGTGCTAAGCCAGGCATGACCGCGCCGTCCAGCTCTTACCCCACGGAATCTCTCTTCGGCTCTTACCCCGCAGATTACAGGGGCGGCAAAAGCCAATCCATTGCCCTGAATTGGGGCTGCCTAGATCCTAGAACCTCTCGCAGTGCTCCCTAGAAGCCATGTGATGGGCAATTTTCGTGTGGAGCAAACGGGGAAATGGCTGGCTATGCCCACTTGGCAAGATGTTTATCGCATTGTTTCTTCCTCTCTCCATACACGCTAATCTTGTTACAATTCGTCGTCCCGTCGGGTTAATTCTTGATTATCGTCGTTGGTACAGTATTTCTTCACTTCTACTAATATCCTTTAGACCACGAGTCAGTCGCTCAGCTAGCTACCTCTTAGTCCATTCGAACGGTGCAATGGAGAGGCTATACAAGCACTTTAGCTTCGACTTTACGCTTAGACAGTTGATCGGCATCGCTGGTTGACCTTACCATTCCCGATTGATCAAACAGTTCCCGTTCTTGTGGACGCCGCCAAGAAAAGAATGAGGAGAGCCGCTCCACCGACGAAAACAGGAAGCTTGACGCCAATGGACTGACTCGGAATGTTGTCCAGATACCGAGACCAAGTGCCAGGCAAGCCAGGGTGATGTGTGTGTGTGTGCCTCCACGTATGAACTACATACCACTTTGTCAAGTACTACATACGTGCTAACCCGTCTTGTGGAGAAGATGATGAATTGAAATGCATCATAATGGGTCTCCCCCAGAGTGGCCAGGCCTCCCCCAGCTGCTGCTAGTACAAGCATGCAGCATTATTATTATCGCCATACTTGTACAGAATGCAGCAACACAAGTGTCAGCTCGAAAAGCATGGACCCTTGAAACGGAGTCTTCTTTTTTGGTCTATGTGCAAGCAACCGTCTGTCCATTTATCATCTGTCTCTTTCCCCCTCATCTGAGACAAGGTCGTTTTCTTTCCTCGGATGTAACCCTGCTCGTCCACCACCACCTTTCTTCCTCTTTTCTTTCTCCTCTAACTTTTCAAAATACATCAACCACGTTCCTTGCCAAGAATCTGCTTCATCCCTTTTCTTTGGTCTTCAAGGTTACAATTTAACGTGTGACGTGCAATGGACGTCAGTAACCCTACCTCTGAGAAGGCAGAGGTTGAACAGCTTCAAGATGTGGCAAAGCACAACCTTGGGAGTACAGGAGAGGAAACTGGATCTGAAGTTATTCCCGGATCCTTTGCTGATGTTGACGAGAAGAAAGTCTTGCGCAAGGTATGCATCCTCCTATATCCTCAGCATTGAACATCACTAACACAGATTTGTATAGATGGACATTAGACTTCTACCCATGCTCTCAGCGCTCTACCTCCTCTCGTTTCTCGATCGTAAGTAGTCCTCTTTATTATAATTTGGCATCTCAGATAATACAGTATAATAAGTCTCGTCTGACTGATTGTGTGTAGGGGGAAACATTGGCAATGCCAAGATCGAAGGGCTTCAAGAAGATCTCAACATGACGCCGGGCCAGTACAATTGGTGTCTTACCGTCTTCTTTTTCACCTATGCAGCCTTTGAAGTTCCTAGCAATCTGCTCCTCAAAAAATTGCGCCCCAGCCGGTGGTTGCCATTGATAATGGTGTGCTGGGGCGTTGTGATGACGCTTATGGGCATCGTCCAGAGCTTTCGAGGCCTACTGGTAGCTCGCTTATTCCTGGGAGTAACGGAAGCTGGTCTATTTCCCGGTGTAGCTGTAAGTGCTTCTCTTTCATCATGAATCGAATAAATGGAATTCTTTTTTGGCTGACGCGGATTGTCACGCGAGTAGTACTATCTAACCATGTGGTACTGTCGTCATGAGATCCAGCTTCGCCAGGCACTCTTCTTCTCCGCCGCCTCCGTCGCCGGCGCTTTCAGCGGCATCCTCGCCTTTGGCATCAGCAAAATGGACGGAGTTGGAGGTCTTGCCGGATGGCGCTGGATATTCATCCTCGAAGGAATCGTAACCGTGCTCGTTGCCTCCATGGCCTTTTTCCTGTTGCACGATTTCCCCGAGACGGCCAAGTTCCTCACCGAGGAAGAGCGTGCCTTTGTCGTTTATCGGCTCAAGTACCAAGGCCAAGTCCAGGTTTCGGCCGATGGAACGGTCGAACAAGCTCACGTCGCACAAGCTGAAGAATTTAAATGGAAGTACGTTCGCGAGGCGTTTACAGATTGGCAAGTTTGGGTCAACATTTTCGTATACTGGAGTGTAAGTCTTTCTCTCCTACTTGATCCCCGTCAATCTCTCGTTCACATAGAGTAGAGCTTGACCATCTCCATGCGTACTATATACTAATACTTTCAAATGGGCAAAATTAGATCGTCTGTCCCCTCTACGGCATCTCTCTGTTCCTCCCTACTATCATCAAGTCCCTCAACTACACCTCAAGCACTGCTCAGTTAATGACTGTGCCCATCTACGTCGTCGCCGCTATCCTCGCTGTCATCAGCGCCTACTTCTCTGACAAGGTTGGGAAGCGCAGTCCATTCATCATTGGCTTCCTGTTGATGATGATCATCGGCTACTCCATGTATGTCTTTTTCTTCTTCTTTCCGATCATCATCTTCACCGACTACCGAAAAGAGGATAGCAAGCTAATGAGTCTAGGTGCATCGCTTCATCTAATCCAAAAGTTGTCTACGGCGGAATATTCGTCGTTGCGTGTGCCATTTACCCTGCGTTCCCCGGCGTCATCACATGGCTGTGTAACAACCTGTCTGGAAGCTATAAGCGTAGCGCCGGAATGGCAATCCAAATCGGAGTCGGAAACCTTGGAGGAGTAAGTCGACACACGCGAATGCATTGTGTTCGTTGCTAACTGCTTTTCAATCAGGCCATGGCATCCAACTTTTATCGTCAGGTCGACAGCCCCCGGTATAAATTGGGACATGGCTTAGAGCTGGGCTTCATCTCCATGGGAATTGTCGCCAGCATCATTTTGATCCTCAGCTACAACGCCGTCAACAAGAAGCGCGCACAAAGGCTCGCCGACGGAGAGGCTGCCCATTTTACACCAGAAGAGCTATCAGCCTTAGGGGACAGGGCCATCACCTTCCGTTACATGTTTTGAGCTTCGGCCACAACTCATAGCGATTTTGCAGTTTGGACGGATACAGGGAGTTATTATAATCTAAATCAACCTTGTATTTCTGCCATGACCAAGTCGGCGTATCTATCATACTCGAGACTGTAAATGATGAACTAACAACCATGATAATGACCACACTGTTCCAATATTCCTGCGATAAACAACAAAATAAGATGGTGGCTCCTGCAAGTAATTGCCTACTCTCCATTAAACCCGCCCAATATCGCAATTGGAATTAGCTCATCAACGTTCCACTAATGAGAATGACGAGCAATATCATCGTGCAAAGGTAAGGTGTCAGCTTCGAATCACTGCTGGCTAATGCGACTCTGGGGAGTGATGGCCCAGTCGCCGTATCATTAGATGGTATAGAAGAGGTGTCTGGTTTGGACGTCGAAGCGGCAAACCTTGCCTGTGTCGCAAGGCTGCCGGATACGACGTCGTGGTGTCCTGTATCAACCATAGATTCCATCATTAAGCTGTTACCGGTACCCAATTGAGTCACAGAAACATGTCCATTCTGGTTGCTCGCCATATATTTGGACACTGCGGTAGCCGACGGATCATTTCCCAAAAGGGTCGTGAACATCGTATTCGCGCTAACCTCACCAGGACGAATGATTTTGACCATGATAGAACCCAGTGGTTCATTTTGCTGCGTGTCACCAGTAGCCGATGCATCTTTGACGCCGCCAGAAAGCATTGGTTGGTCAGATCTCGGTGGATGTGCTGTAGCCACTGTTCTCTTGCCATCAGGCTCGCACGTGGTAGTTGATGGTCCACCTCGTCCAACTGGACCTGTTGTGCATGAGGTTCGATTTGCAGTTGGCCAAAGGGTCACCACTGAAGGTTCAGCTGTCTTGCTAGTGGGTTTGCCATCCGCTGTTTCCACAGCTAGATCGTCGGTCTGGCTAGCCTGTGTCGGTGTTGATGCCGGTGCTGTCAAGCTACCTTGCCCGTATGATGGCAGATCCACTTCTGGGCTGTGATTTTCTTGCGGAACCTGTTCTGTGTTTGATTCAGGCAAGCTTGTCTCAAAAGCAGAACCTTCGCCAGAAGACCGCTCACCCAATCCTGAGGGTGCGTATTCTGGGGGACTAACATTCGACTCCTCTGTGGTCTGGTATGGTGGGGGTGAAGGCAGGGGTGGGGGCACGGGATGGATGGTAGACAGTGGCTCTTGTTCCGTCAAACTGGTGGGTGCAGGAGGAGAAGACGGGCAAGGTAGAGGGGATGGCTGGGCCGCAGCTGTAGGCTCTGTAGTTTGAGGCAGCTGGGACCCCGGTATTGGATCAATTGGCCTTTCCGTATCGCCTGTAGTCGAACAAGTACTTGACGCAGGAGCTGGGGTTGGAGGAACAGAAGCGGGCAGACCTTGAGCGTTCGAGGTTACCAAGGCTTCAGGCTCGCCACCATCATTCGGTAGATCAGAGGTCTCATTGGTAGGGCTGGGTGAAGGATCAGACTGGCTGGCGTCCTCAGGATCCCCAGGATTCGGACCTCCAGTATCTTCGGAAGCGGTGGAGCATGGGGACGTGGAGGCAGGGGATTCTGGGTGACCTTCATCTGGAGACGTTGGTGAGGGCGCAGAGGTCACTGCAGGCTCGATTGGGCTCCCAAGCTCTGTTGACTGTGGAGGAGCCTGCGCATCGCTAGGATCCTGAACGTTTGATGGTGCCGAGTCAGGCGGGCATGTAGACGTAGCACTTGGGTCAGTAGGATCCGTTGTTGCTTGGGTCTGTTCAGCTGGTGCAGATGCCGTAGTATTGTCTCCATTGCCATTCTCACTCTCGCTCCCGCCATTTTCGGGACCAGTGGCTTGAGGTGATGGCGAAGCAGAAGGGGTAGACGGGATAGGTGGAGGGAGGGAGACAGTAACAAGACCATCAGATCCGGAATTGCATTTCAGATCGACGGAAATGTCAAAGAACAGAGTCAAATGATCAGCACCTTGTTGGGAAGGATCACTGGGTGTACCATACGCAGGTAACGATGGGGTGGGAAGATATTGAGGCTTCTCCAGGTTGACGTGCTGGATTTCGACGGGATGCAATGGCCCAATACTCAAGCCTAGGTCGGAACATGCCAGGACAACATGGGCCACAGCCGGGCCATAGGCATCATGGGGACATGAACCGATGAGACATTGAAAGAGAGACTATAGCAGACAAAATATTAGCCCACCACTAGACCATGTTTGAAGGGTGAAAGGGACCAGACTATAAGAGTGGTAGACTCACATTGGTCATGAGTTTGTCTGCACAAATGACTTTGAGGTCGAGGGATCCTTTCTCGTTTCTGATGCTTGAAGCACAATCGATGGCACATTCTGTTCGCTTCCAGTCAGTAAAAAAGATATGCCAAAAAGATTGAAGCACTGTCTATAGCGACACTCACGTGGTGCTACCTCGTTAGTATCGCAGAGACCAACGGAGAGGCAGGCAGCCAAAACAACGGCAGCTGAATCAGCTCGCATGTTGTCTCAAGATCGAATGAAAACGAAAGACTGTGTGGAGGAGGAAAAAATGGTTTGTCGTAATTAACGATAGTCACCAAAAATGGGGATCCAAAAAAAAAGGGTGTGAGAATGCGTTCCAAAAAGAGTGTGGTGGCGATGCTTTGATGGTGAACGAGGGAAGATGACGAAAGAAGAGGAAGAGGAGAAAGATGAGAAAAGTGGAAAAAGAAAAGTGATTCCATGGACAGTCGCTTACTGAGAGACGAGAAGCGAGGAAAGAGCGTCGTTTATCCAGTTTGGATGACGCAACGGGGAGGAGCTTGGGAAAGAGCAGCAAGAAAGGAGGAAGTACCTATAGTAGATAAGGTAGCCCCCTCAAGATTCACGGACCAAAAAAGGATGACGGTTCAGTAAATAATCGATAAACAAGTGCAAATCCATGTGTCTAGACCTAAGTAAACTCCATTACGACCGTGAATTAAATAAAGACGGAGAAAATAAGACGTGATACAAGTGGACGGGGGCTGAGCTGGGAGCGTCGCCAGGTCGCATTAATAGAACATCAACGCCAGGGGCTTTTTGTCGTCACCATATCTTTCCTTAAACTCCTTCCTCGCCAAAAACCGTGCAAGCGGCATCACGGTATCCTTCATGTCCATGACGCCCCTCTTCTTCTGGTCAATGTGTGAGGCATCGACGACCAGGCGCTGCAGCTTGTCCAGTGACAATGAACCTGCCATTTAGTGAGCATTTAGACAATAAAATCTTGCAGTGGTTTTAAATAGATAGGAAACTCACCATTGTCGATAAGCTCCATCAAACGAGCTGGCGTGCCGACAGCCATACCAATCTTCTTACTGTTGAGCAAGGTGACTTGCTCTTCTACTTTCATGTGTTTTGCGAACTGGGTGAGAAAAAAAAGAGATGTGAGCAAAATAAAGTGGTAGAGGAGAAAGAAAAGAATACACAAAGGGATCATAACTCACCAGCTTTGCAACCAAACTATTCTTGCCTGAGAATTTCCGTAAAGCTCTGCATTATTTGCACATATGAGTAAAAACACGTTTCATTGTATGAAAAAAAAGTCATTTCGATAAGAAACCACTCTCTCCTTACCTGGTAAGATCTGCGGCTCTCAAACCTGCGCCAGCGACAATGATGGTGTGAGGCATGCCGTTCTTCTTCTGCCCTCTGCTTAAGCTCTCGGGGTGCTCTGAGAATTCCTCCAGGAAATCTGGCAGCTTTTCCAATGACCTGGTTTGCTGCCATGAGGTGGTGTCTTTGATTGAAGATGCTACAATATCTCAGTTAGCATTAAGAAAAGAGAGCCAGAAGGGCCTTTTCAGCTTGTAGTACCTGATATAGCCAGATCTGATAGCTCTACAGGACTCAGATCAGTCCCGAATCTCGCTAGCTTTTGTACATGATAGTCGGCCAGCAGTTGGTTATCCATCTTGGAGAAGAGCGTGTTAAGACCAAGCTCGGCATCGAGGCTTTCATCGTCCACGGAGTGCTTGGCCTTTCTCTTTTTGGTCTTTTTGGCTGGAGCCGGATCCTCCGCGGCTCTTTTCTTTGAATTCGACATTTTTTTTTTCTTTGGGGGGGATTGCAATGGAGCAGATGAGAGCTGCTGTTCGTGATGTTTTTTTGAGCCACAGTGGAACTCGGCCAAGGTGAGAATTTTGCAGGACGCATCGCACCGTGTCCGTGACCTGGAGAATACAGCAGATTTGTTAGTGGGGCTCTGCTTAACCACAGTGTGCATACTGTACGCCACCGAGAGCGAGAGACCATCTGATGCATCCGTCACGCATTACATTTGCTAGTATGCCATTTCTTATAGATGAATGTATTACATCTTCAATCAAATAAAAAAACGTCTGCATGTATTGATCATGATTATTTCGTTTGTGGACACAGCATCCAAATAAATATCCAAATGCATGCATGAATTATTTGTAAAATCACAATCAAAATCTTCTAAAATTCATGAAACCGACTAGAAGCTTATTGGCATTCTCTCAACCAGGCATCGGTAAAGAATAACTCTTCTCGTTTCCAAAAAGACAGCTAACACCTCAACCCCATCCCAAACGCCATACCCAACCAGTCAAATAGAGCAGAAGAATCAGTTTTAAAAATAAATAGCAAGGTGAAATAGGCCACCATTACAACCCCCTTCTCTGCCTCCTCGTAACCACTCTTCCCTCCATTAGAAGATACTGTTAACGATGTTGCTTCCAATCGAGGCACCGGCGCCGAAAATCGCGGCGTTACCAAGCTTCTTGCCAAACTTCTTTCCGTATTCTCCAACCTTGCCGCCGCCTTCGCCGCCTTGTTGAGAAGGCTGGCCCTCTGCTATGGCCATGGGCGGGACGCTAGCATTGTATGGGTTTTGTTGCGCCGGTGGTCCCTGAGAGGAAGCCGGGTATCCGTAGACCGGCTGCTGAGGGTAGGCCACGGGAGCGGGACCGGGGGCTTTCTGCTCTTGCTCGACGAAGACGTAGTTTTGAGGAAAGATGCCCTCCAGCCCAGTGCGGTGGTTGCGGCCCATCCACCAGTCTTGGTTCATGTACTCGTACACGTCGATCTTGTCGTCCTTCTCCAGGCTCAGGTCGCGAGCGTCGCTGGCATTGTAGTGGTATAAGGCTCTGGCATGGGCCAAGACGGGCTTCTCTACTGAGCGGGTGGGGACATTGGGCGCAGGGGTATCGTCATATGATGGAGGCGCCGGAGAGGTGCCGTTGACGTTGAGATTCTGGAAAGCCTGAACTGGAGGTGTTACAACTGCTGCGGCCTGTGCAGGTGTCTGGTTTGCGGAACGAGCAACGTTTCCGGGAGCGGCACCACGAAGGGGAGTTTCGGCAGGAAGGGCAGAATGGATAGTGTCGAAAGCGGCTTCATCGATTATGCCTTTCTCGAGGAGGCTTTCGAGCTCCTATTCTCCAGTTAGTCAGGTCGCTCGGCCAAGTCCAAAGAAGCGGAAGGAATTTTTCGTCACTGCGGGTGCGCTCACGTTCTTGATGGTTCGAAGAGACCGATTGGTCTCCATGATGGTTTGGCGGTCCATGGTATTGGTGGCGGGCTTTTTGCTGCAAAGTCGGAAGGATGTGCGAATGAGGACTGGCAGATCAACAGTCGTTGGGAAGAAAGGTTTGTAGCCCTTGAGGTATCAGAGCTTGCAGAGAAACGAAACAGCGAATGCCAGAAGAAGAAGAAGAAGGAGAAGAAAAAGAATCTGGAGTGTCAAGTAGCAGCCTGAGAACAGTTAGATGCGGGATCCAGGATCAGGATTGCAGGGGAGTGGAATGATGCTATTGCTGCTAATGGCCTGGTGGCAACAGAGCAGTATGGAGAACCGAACCTTAGGGGTTCTAGTGGGCTGTGCTGGTGCTTGGCCCCGCTGCATTGCGCGGATTCCAGCGAGCGAACAATGTCCGGATTGGCATTTCGGAGTCTAGCGACTGGCCGAGAACTCAGTTCATTCTAGAGTCGGATTATTACTTGGATAGCAAATATGCCCAATTTTAAAGGCATCGATTGGAATTTCTTCAATTCCATTTATTTATCTATTTATTTATGTTATTTCGTTTTGCTATATAGCCACTGATATTCCAGAAGAGATGGCCTCAGCGTGTATGAATAATTCAATTTCCATGGAGGCCACCTCATTGCACACGCAAGTACCCACAGAGTACAGTACTCAAGCTCCAGTAAAACCCGTGCTACGGATTGCGCGGCTAGCCGGCATGGCTTGCCCTCAGTTGCGTTTCCCAGTGGGTTTATAGGCGTAGTGGTGAGATCGCCCCTGAAATCGCCACTGTCCGGAGGCAGCCCAGTGCCACCAAGTGCTTAGGTTCAGTATCGATACACGCCTTGGGCTACAGGGCATCTGGCACGCAATACTGGCGATGGAATCCCTGTCGCCTTTACTTCACAGCTGGCTTCACAGAGCTGGCTTCACAAGAGCTTAGAAATCATCAGCGCTCCATTTTATACATGAATTTTTTTCTCATTATTAATTTGCTAGATACTTTTTGTTTTTTTGTCTATTTGACCCTCAAAAAGCCAAATTCATCAATAGTCCGCATCAGATAAATTTATTTATTTTGCTCCAACCCAATTTAAACAGTAAACTTGCTCTCCTTGACGGCGTACTTGTCAACGTACTCATCCACAGTCATGGCCTCCAGCTTCTTGGTGTCCTGGCTGAGGTCGACAAGCTCCTTGACGGTCTCCTCGGGGAAGTGAGGGCCGAGGTGGCGCTTGTACTTGGCCAGGATGACGGGCTTGGCCTCCTCACGACGGAGACGGTGGCCCAGAGGAGCCTCGACGGCGAACTCCTCGAGGAAAGTACCGTCGTTGAGCTCAACGGTCAGGGCGTTGGAGATGGTTCGGAGGGCAGGGTCGTGGTAGTCCTGGGTGTACTGAGGGTCCTCAACGCACTTGATCTTCTGGCGCAGAGACTCGACAAGCTCCGAAGTAGCAGCCTCAGAGCCGTCGACGTAGTCGGTGGCCTCGAGGCGGCCGAAGACGAGCATGACGGAGCACATGTACTGGATGCAGTGGTCACGATCGGCAAAGTTGTCCATGGGCTTGAACTGCTTGTCGATGATGCGGATGCAGGCCTCGTGGGTTCGGCAGGTGATGGCCTTGATATCAGCGGCAGACTTGCCCAGGGCCTTGAGCTGGTGGTGGATCTTCTCTGAGGCCTCGACGGCGGTCTGAGAGTGGAACTCGGCTAGTTTAAAACCTGTTAATCTGAACGAATCCGTCTCGATGGTATTGAAATATGACCTAGATCAATTTCCAAGGGGGCGCGGGTATGTTTAACTCACCAGGGTAGGAGACCTTGAACAGGACGTTCTCCATCACGTAGCTGCCGTAGGGACGCTGGAACTCAAACTTCTTGCCTCCGAACAGCACATCGTAGAAACCCCAAGTAGGGGCAGACAGCACCGTGGGGACGCCAGTCTCGCCCTTCATGACCTTGAGGGCCAAGTTGACGGCACGCTGGCAGGCATCACCGGCAGCCCAAGACTTGCGGGACATGGTGTTGGGGCTGTGGCGGTAGGTACGCAGGCTCTGGCCGTCGACCCAAGCCTGGGTGACGGCGTCGGCAATCTGCTTCTCGCTGAGACCGAGCATCTTGGAGACGACGGCGGTGGAGGCGACCTTAACCAGGACAACGTGGTCGAGGCCGACCTTGTTGTACGAGTTGAGCAGGGCCAGGCAGCCCTGGATCTCGTGGGCCTTGATCATGCCCTCGAGCACATCTCGGATAGTGAAGATCTTGCCTCCAGCCAGGTTGCCACCGGCCTTGTTGGTGCGGTTGACCCAGTCGGCGACAGCGAGGATGGCGCCCAGGTTGTCAGAGGGGTGACCCCATTCGGCGGCCAGCCAGCAGTCGTTGAAGTCGAGCCATCGGATCATGGCACCAATGTTGAAGGCACCGTTGACCGGGTCCAGCACATAAGGCGTGCCGGGAACCTTGGTGCCATTGGGCACGACGGTGCCAGGGACAATGGGACCGAGCAGCTTGGCGCACTCCTTGAAGCGGAGGCCCTCAAGACCGCAGCCCAGGGTATCGAGGAGAATCCATCGAGCGGTGTCGAACTATATCGCAATGGCAGTTAGAAAATTGGTTTTCTCTGTAATTTTATTATTTTCCTAGAATTTTTTTTCTTTTTTTCCTCTCTCTCTCTCTCTTTCTTTCTGTCTTCCCATTACTCGGCTCATAAAGAAACCAATCTGATGGTGGGGTTGACAATTTTTGTGGTTGAAAATGAGGGGCAAAGCGGCACCTCGGGAGCAGCCCAACACAACACTCACAGCTAATTCAGAGTCAATTGTCTTGTTGGCGACATAGTCGGCAATGTCCTTGATCTCAGGATCGTACTCGCGCGAAGTCGAAGGCATGACGGGCGCTCCGGACAGCTTGGAGGATGAGGTCGAGAAGTTGCTGCGCTTGGCGGGGAGAGACGCAGCAGCAGCAAAGCCGGATGAAGCAAAGCGACCGGCGCCGATGGAGGCCGAGCAGAGACCACTTGCGCTTCGCGACTGGACTCGCAGCTTGGATGCTGATCTGATGCTCCGTGAGATGGCGGACATTGTAAACAGGATGCAGGTTGCTTCAACGCACAGATTGGCTACGGTTCTTTTTCCCCGTTTGCAATGGCCCTTCTGCAGCGGTGGAAAGAAGAAAAAGGAGAATGGGAGAGAGGAAGAGAAGAAAGAGAAAAAAAAGCTTCAATGCCGCCGCCGCTTTCTGAAAGAAACTCGAAATCCTGGAGAGCCGAGCAAAATACCCTGGCAGGCTCCGCCATTTTGTTCTTCTTCAGCCGCCGCATGCCGCTCGCACCATCCTCGGTTAAACCGGGTGGAGCTCCCACTATCGCAGCTGCTGATGGCTCGAGATAGCTATCTTGGGGCCCGGAGCCGGAGCATCGGCCGTCTTCACCTCGGTCATGGCCAGTGATCTCCGGGAGACGGAGCAGATGTAGCTCGGATGCGGCTATCATGCCCACCGGGGTTCGGAGAAGCCGCTCCTTGCAGTAGTTCGGATTTGCGGTTTGCGGCAGGCTGGTGTGCCTGTAATACAGGATGGCGACCAGTATTAGGAAAAGAATTGTGTTGGCTCAGTAGAGCAGGCGGCCGGTCAAGCGCACAATCTCACCAAAAACTCGCATTTTTGAAGTATTCTGCAAATTTTACGAATATGCTTAAAGGTCGAATTTAATAAACAATTACAGGAATTGTCAACATTTAATAAGGAGTATAGATTTATAGTTGATTTTAATAAAGCAGTGAGGAAGGGGATTTGATTTGTTTAGCAATTTTTCCTACCTCTACAAATTCGAACTGCAATTATTGTAGGTGGTCGCAAAACTTTGATCACTTACCACTTTACCGAGCTCAAGCGCCCATACTTTCCAATGCCACTACGACCAATATAACAGAACACTACTAGGTAGCTCTCTATCTTTTAGCTCCATTATAGACTTACTCGCCTTGCTTTCAGCAATTCTTTTTGCTTCATCTTCTTACGCGGGATTTGTTACGTGGTGAACTCTACCCTAAACTCTTGAATGTGTTCTGCGAGGGCTTCTTCATTTAACTATATGGATGCTGATTAAACATGGCCGCTGCTCAGATTTCTCCAGATAGTATATCATTGATTCCCAAGGCTCAAACAAGTATTAACAATTACGCAAGACTGGTGGTGCTTTAATGAACGTAATTCTTGTATTCGAGTCAGACCAAACGATGCTAACTAACAAATGCATGTAATATTGACCTTTGAGCAGATCAACACGTTTATTACAATCAATGAACCCAAAGAATAGTAACCTGAATTATTGCTTCCCCAGCCAATGCCAATCTCCGTAACAATCTTCCAAAAATTCCATCCCCGTTTCTTCCACAGCGTAGAGCAGATGCCACCCTCTGTCCACCAGCGCCCCTCCATCACATCACATGTCTACTAGCTGCATCTCTCATGGCCGAAGACGATCTATAGACTACACATGCTTGATTAGCGTTACGTGAACGGCATCGAAATACGAAAAAGGTAGCCTACATTCTTCTTAGTCTTTGTTTTCGACAGTCTGCTCATTCGGGATAGAGCCCTCATCCTTAGTAGACGCAGACGCTTTAGTCGCGACAGACACCCCACGAATAGGGATAGTATACGTCGGACAAACGCTGCATTGGCCCTTTTTGTAGTGCTTAGGAAGGATTGCCGGGTGCCCTTCAAATTTTGGGTGTTGACAGACGTCATCTGGGTCCTCATTTTTTGTACATCTCTTGAATACCACACACTTTACCAGATGCGGCGGATCAGGCACGCAATTTTCGTAGACAGCCGCCGCAACGGTATAGTAACACATGATGATGGTGGTGGCGGTGATGTTGATATGGCAGAACAGAAAGTTGTAATAGAGCTGTCCAGTCAAAGTTCACCTAAAGCGCGGCGATGGTTGAAAAGTATCATGGAAGACGAAAAAAGATCGGTGGCATTGGGATGACCCTCTTTTTTGAAAATGGACAAGATATATAAGTATGATTGGTGATAACAAAGCGTTAAGACATGCTCTGTAGGCAGTATGCCATTTCTTTGGAGAAAAAGAAAAGAAAGCCAATTTCGGTCCTCATTACCCTAAACTGGTACCCCGTTTTGGTTGGCACAATAACAGCAGCAGTAGTAGTCGAATCCAGCCCCTTACTTTCGGGTGAGCTCCCATAACTCCACTCAACATCTCAGTGACAGGTACTTTTTTTTTTATTCTTTCTTTTTATGACTTTGATTAGCAACCAGTCACTGTCTCATGAAATTTTGCGTATCATCCAAGCACTGCTCTTAGAAAGTGGCACGCTGGAAAATGATAAATCGTTTATTGTGATCTCAGCTCAGGATCTCAGCTCGGAATGGGGCTGTCAGCCACATCCCTTTGATTCTTTGCATGCTTGCACAACTGAAAAGAGGAAATCTTAGATGCCTACCGCAAACATTTTGGCCCCTTCACAGACCACTCGAAACGAGCTTCCCCCACCTGCGTCTTCCTGCCTATTGCAGTGGTCTCGGATGGTTCAAGCTCCGTGCCTGAGTGTGGATAAAGATCATTGGGGGTGTAAATTGGATTGGTAGCGGTCATAGCTACCCATGTAAAAAGGAAACCGGAGGACAGGCATTCTGGTGATAGTCACGCCGCATGTTACTGCTAGTACCCTCTAGAGGTGGTAAGAGATGGGGCGTGTGCTCAAGTGGTCGCCGACCACGTCTGGTTCTGGCCAAAGAAGGGCTGGTTTTGAGGCCTGTCGTTGTCTTAAAGAGGTTGGGAGAGGTCATTGTACGAGCGGGCAAGGAGTGTTCAGCTTGGGAGGTAACTGTGCTAGAGGGAGTCTCATCCGCCGCTCGAAGTGAAGTACGTACTAGTAGTAACCTGTCACACCAGCGGTTAGCACACACGCAGTACGAAAAATGTTACAGCGCAATACTCTCAACTAGCTACCGCTGTAATAGACTTGACCGGTGACTGAGCTGCAAGGGTTAGGTCCGAGTGGCTTGACTAGTTGGAAAGCTGTCTGACAAGTTCACGGAAGCTTCCGTGTTGTAAGATGTAAGGACCGCTAGCCCTCTTTGAATACTATCTAGTAGTAGGGCCTAGTCTTTTGTGTTTCTGTTCGTCGTACTTGCTGTAAGACAACCCTCGCTACGAGGTAAACTCGACAGTGGTGTACTGGCAGATAAAGCAGGTCTCAGTCGAATTGATACGAGAGTCGAAAATGAGGGCGCGTGACGGTGAAAAAGTGGCCGGTGCGGAGGGTGACAACCCCCCAAAAAATGAGGCTGAAGGCTCCTCCAGTCCCTATAGAGATCAGTTTGATCTGGCAAGCCGTCATAGCTTGCTAGGTAGGGAGAGGAGAATGCGACATCGTATACGCACCTTTCAGCTTGCTCTGATGAAATTGGCATGCGTGGTCAGTATGAAAGACCGTGTGACGTAAGCTCGAGACACCAAGCTGTTCGTAAAAGACGAGCAGTGGATTTCCAGGGAGAGGGATACTGTATCTTCTCTATCTCTGTCTCTCTCTCTGCCTCTCTCTCTGCCTCTGCCTCTGCCTCTGCCTCTGCCTCTGTCTCTGTCTCTGTCTCCGTCTCTCCTTCTGTGTTTCGCTCGTGGCCGTAGTATTAGGCGTATACTGAATACAGAGCGTAAAATCCCACAAGGAAAATGGCATGATTCTGACGAATCTTTCCAAAAATAGCAGCCCAATAACAGGGGTCCAACATTGCCATTTCTCACCATGGTCAAGGTGGGGGTGTCAGTGCTCAAGTGTATACCATCTCCCAAGCAATAAGTTGTCCGCAAAGAGTGGAACTATTCGGCTAATGCATGACCTGGCCTGCCGCCCAATACAAACAGAACAAGAAGCTCCGCATGAAGCTAGACAAGGAGAGTTGGCAATTGTGGCTGGCGACTAGACAGGTGTAGATCGTCTCTTGGACTCGAATTGTGCCAGCCGTAAAGCCACAAAGGGCTCCTTACATGCTTGCACTACGTGGAACGGAAGAGTCTTGCCAGGACATGCACCTTAGACAAGTCCCATGACAGGACGCTCGACGGCTGGCGTACCACTAGGCGCTTAGCCGGTCTCAGGATCGACTGCTCCAGAAGGAAAAAGAAATTCGTAGTTCACATCAGCTGCGGCTGAAAAGTTGTCAGCCCAGACATTCACTTATCCGCAGGCTTGCCAAAGTTCAGAAGCTGAGAGAAATGTGCTCCTCACCAAGATCCTCAGTAACCCGTATAGAGCAATAGGTAGCCCTATCAAACGAACTGTTCAATATAGAGGCAATCTACTCCGTAGTTGGTTCACATGACGAGACCTGCCTAGGTGACTAATGATATCCGTTGTCTTAAACCTCTCCTAGACCTGTTGTTCTTGTGTGGAGCCCACGATACAACAATAATGGCAGCGAGCAGGGGCTAAATGCATGTCCAGAACCGGTGAGAAGAGGGGCGAAATTTGAAACGTAGTGGAGACTGAAAAGAAAAGCTGCCTTGTCAGTCAATTGGGCAAGGAGAGCCATCTCAATGCACGGGAGTAGAGCTAGTACCTAGTAGCGTTTATTGGCATGGCGTTCTGCCCCCTGCTCGCCTTGTCACCAGGGGGAGGGTGTGAGAACGGCCTTGGAGGGGTTTGGTCGGTTTTGCAGGTCTCGGGCGGGCGTCGACTATCTAAAATCTCGGATGATTGACCCGTACCGGGTGAGAAAACAAAGCTTAAACCTTAACGGAAATCAAGTTGGAGACGAACGAACGGTGGTTTAGGACCAGGTACATACTGGGTACGGTGCACCTTGCAGATGGATAGCAGCTGGGGACTAAAGTGGTGGAGATGAGGCTCGCAACCCCGTGACCCTTGTCTGCTCTTCCTTTTTGCCTGCTCTTTTGGCCGCTTCCCAGCCACTCTCTCTCTCTCTCCCCCTTTTTTGTTTTTAAGAAAAAGAAAGAAAGAGTAAGAAAAAGAAAGAAAGAGTAAGAAAAAGAAAGAAAGAGTAAGAAAAAGAAAGAAAGAGTAAGAAAAAGAAAGAAAGAGTAAGAAAAAGAAAGAAAGAGTAAGAAAAAGAAAGAAAGAGTAAGAAAA
>JARFTM010000033.1:0-73520 GCA_030278935.1 Trichoderma polysporum | reverse complement strand
AAAAGGAAAAAAAGGGAGAAAAAAAAATCAAGTTCGATAATTTGATTTTAATCGGGCTTGTATTGGGTGGCAAAAATACAGAGAGCCTTCTTTCAGTCCTGGTGTGTTTGTTGAGTGTAACGTCGGGGTAAGGCAGCCAGCCTGGGGTGATATGCAGGTGGAGAAAAACTTGGAAATGTTGGCACATTGGGAAAAGCTACGCAGTACTTCGTACCACGAGACCGGAAGGATTCGAGTTGCATGCGAGACACCTGCGAGTTGACACCAAGTAGACCAACGAAGTACCGGTACAAGAGACCGCGAACATGCGGCTAGGGGTAGGGCGTGTGCCTAAGATTCCGGTTTCCAGCCATTGTCAAGTATCGATACTTGCACGCCGCCGAGACAAAGAGCTGCAGGGAGGAGCTCAGCACGGCGGCGAGGCGCGCCTGCAATAAAGCTGCGTGGTGCCTTCCATCCATGGCTTTTGCGTTAGAGCATTAACACACTGCCATGTGAAGTGCCTGGCAGGTACTAAAGCACTAAGCGGTGAACTGGGGGGGACATGCTCAGCGCGTGCAAAAGACTGCCGAAGCCAAGTACCAGAGCCTGATGTGTGGCAAGCGATATACCCGGCAAGTAATCCGTATTTGCTTATATTGGACGCAGCAGGGCACAGACTGTGATACCTACCAGCCCCGCAAGTAGGATTTCTTTTGTTTCAATTTTTCTTTTCTTTTTCGGCAGACTACAGGCGGATTCCCCCCTGGTCTTGCTTTAGTCAATCAATATAAGACCACTTAGTGCTTTAGCGCAGTTGCACTAGCGGCAAGTGGGCGGCTACGGCAAGATCTCGCAAAGTGGGTTGGCGGGCGCTCCCGGCCAGGTCGCCCAAACAGCAGGTACTTTCAATGGCTGAACGCCTAGCTGCGACGCACAGGTACCTTGCGTTTAGGCTGGCACTACGGGGAGTACCACCACGTTGTCGTAGATCATTGCGAGACTGGCTGCGGAGTGAGTAGCCGCGAAACTCCACCCGATCGATATACTACCTACAAGTAGCATTGCAGTGTTCATTTTCATAATTCTTACATCAAACTGCTTCATACACTACACTAAGTATGAAATGCTTTACACCTATTTATTCAGCAATTCATTCTTTCACCGGGTCCCTATTATGACTACTAAGTAGGTACGAAGTAGGTAGTATTCTACTCTTAATATCTCAGGGCGGTCTCAACCATGCATACGAGCTAGTGGAAGAAAAAAAATAAAGCTTCAATTAAAAATACCGGGCTAATAAATCTCAGGCTGGTGGAACTTGAGACACGCCCCGCCCATTCCCATTTTCCGGGCTCCCCACCAATTGGCGCTTCTCGATCGAGATAACTCTCATGGGGGTCTGGCGATCGGGACAAGGTATATCGCGATATACTTGGTATTTCTCCCACTAACGTTTCCCGCCTCATTTTGAGAAACCATGTCATCTGGTCATCCGTATCGCAGTCCTTGGCTTCTTTTTGCCTAGTTGAAGGACATCGGTTGATGAAGGGGAGAGGGAAAAAGAAAAGAAAATGTTGCAAAATCAGGCTGCCGGGGGGGCATTTCGTTTGGCGAGGGAAATGGGCCTAGACACACCGGGACCAGCCACTTTGCTGCATCTCTTTCTCCTCTCGTCACATCCATCATTAGCCGACCCATTCATATCCAAAGGATAAGGCACATATGCCTGCCAGGGGTATCTAATTACTAGGTAGTTACGAGTGCGGGTCTTTGACTCCGTTCACGATGATACCTACTTGCCTATTATTCTAATTGCATAAAACTCCCTCTCCGGGTACGTACAGGCTGTTACTCTCAGCCGCATCACGGCCCAGGCCCACTACGGTACGGTACGCGCCCTCATGTTTATGGTGTCCAGTCCCAGCTAGTGCGTTGCTAAATTAGCTGCAAAGCGTACGTCCGGCAGAGGAGAAGATGCATACCCGAAGCAGCCCCAACTGGCTCGTAAAAAAAGAAAAGAGGAGAGCAGGAGGAAAAGGAAAAGGAATCACGCCCTTCTCCAGCTGGCACAAGTCCAGCATTGCTCTCTAATGGCATGGCAAATTAGCATAGGAGGTAGTATTAGAGGTACTACATTTGAATAAAATTATATATACTATCATTACCTAGGTAGATAGTAGGAGGCGGTAGGTACCTCTCGTGCTCGGACACATTTCTGGGTACACAGCAGCAATATACCCTTGCTAGCAGCTCAGCAGGATGATCATAACTACTCTCGCTTGGCCTGGCTTGATAACAAACAATTGAAAGCGAATTGATTGTAGAGCACTCAGCGCACTGAAGTTCTGAGGCTGTTCTGGGAGAATATAAAAGAGACGTTGTCAGCCATCTTTGATTCTGTTTTCTTTTCTTTCTCAGTTTCGTCTCGTTTTCCTGGAACTCTCACTGATTTCAAGTTGCCCCCTTAAAAAAACACTCTTATTTCCTCTTTACAAGACCACTGCCACTACTTTTTTTTTTTTTTTTTTTTTGATTTCCCTCCTACCGCTTCCCTACTTGGTTGGCGGCTAGATCGTTTACCCATATCCATCGCTACTAAGTTAGCCGTCCCCTTAGCTGCCGCATCTCTGCCGTCTTCGCCGCAGTCCAACTCGAATCTCGTGGTTACCCTTCATTAGGTCCAGGAATACCTGTTGGCCTAGGTTTGAGCTAGTCCCGGTAATGGCCTCTTCCTGACTACATAATCTTATAATGGACGCTGACTCTTTGAGTTCATCGCAGATAGCACAGGCCACGCGAATCAGCTTTTATACACCCTCCTCACACCCTCTAAGCCCCTCCATCACAGTTAACTACCTACACTTGACTGCCCTTGAGTATAGACACTTGTCTATACCTGATTTCACCTGGTTTCCCCTGATATCGTCTAACTTCAACTGATTTTACCTAACTTCGCCTGATTTTACTTGACTTCACCTGATTACACTCAACTTTATCTGATTTCACTTGATTTCACCTGATTTCACATAACTCCACCTGATTCCATCTGATTTTACTCAACTTCATCTACCTTCACCTACCTTCTCCTAACTTCACCTAACTTCATCTAACTTCACCTAACTTCACCTGACTTCACCTGATCACACGTGATTACGTTTGATTACACTTGACTACACTTAACTACACCTTTACTACATCTTCATTTGTGTCCTGCTACTGCAATCATGTCTGGCGGCAGCATCCTCGTGTACTTGTTGAGGCGTGACCTTCGAACCGCCGACAATCCCATCTTGCATGAGTTGGTTACAACTGAGCATGGCTTCACCTCCCTTTTGCCCGTATACATCTTGCCCCCTGACCAGGTGGAACTTTCTGGCCTTGTCAAGGATGGAAAAACAAGCCCGTATCCATCGGCTGTCAATGAACTTTCCCAGACTTGGAAATGCGGCAGTCTCCGCGCCAAATTCCTCGCTGAATCTCTCTGGGACTTGAAGGAGAACCTGGAGACTCTGGGCAGTGGACTTGTCATTCGAGCTGGCACTTTTGACAGCGTCTTGAACAGCATCATCCAACATTATGCCGCTGACCAAGACGGGCCAAAGGTTAAAGCTGTGTGGATGACCGAGGACGTCTCGCCCGATCAGAAAAAGGAGCAAGCCCTTGTTTCTTCCATCTGCCTCGGATTGGACATTAAATTCGGCCTATACCTTGATCAGAAGTATTTCATCCACGAGTAAGTCCACCAACCACGAAGAACGTTACTCAGTGACCGATTATCTGACTTTGAATCATTGATATATAGCCGTGACATCCCTTTCTCTTCCATCGAGGACTTGCCTGATACCTTTGTCAACTTTTGGTATCCCATGGAACCTCTGGTTGGGAAACCTCGCAGAGCACTTCCTAAACCTGCAGAGTCCTCTCTGCCCCCTTTCCCGGATCGAGCATCTCTTCCTCCTCAGCATGACCCATTCGTGATTCCTGATACACTTGAGGAATTTATTCAAAAATTGCAAAAGCCAGTTCGGCTCATCATGCCTCATTTAGATCGACCCGAGTTTTGGGACGCGTCGTTGCCGCAGGTCCCGCAAGGTGGTGAGATATGCGGCCAAGCGCGAGTGCGCTTCGTCGTCAAGCAAGGAATTGCATCGTCGTTCCACCTTTTGCGAGACAAAGTTCATGCAGGAGACAGCTGCCACGGGTTTCAACCCTACCTATCTCTCGGGTGCATCACAGCTCGACAGATCCATGAAGAGCTCTTGAAGCTGGAAGGCGGCACCGACGCTGACTTGGCTCAAACCGAGGGCTTCGGGAGAGGCCGCAATCGGGGAACCGATGCCATTCGGCTTTATCTGCTGTGGACAAACTATGTCCACCTTATCAACAAAAAGTATGGCCCCAACTTATACAATCGTGAGGGCGCTGGGATAGGAAGAAACCCGTATAAGAAGTGGAAATCGTCCGCTATTCGGCTTGACAAGCCTGACGAGATACCTGGCAATCTCGACGTCGCATTGAGCATTGCCCAGTTTCAAAAGGGACTTACGGGCTTCGGCCTCGTTGATGCTATTATGCGACAGCTTTTCTTCACTGGACACATGCCCCCCACCGCACAGGTGATTGCCATCAGCTTCCTCGCCCAGTACGCAGGCATTGATTGGCGCTACGGCGCAGAATGGGTGGCGTCGTTATCTACGGATCATGATGCTTCTCTCCACTGGTACAGCTGGCAAAGCCATGCCGGGGTTGGTCCCGACCCAAGAATGAGAGGCTTCAGGGAATCTCCCGCCCATATCTCCTTCACGACCGATCCCCATGGCTCCTTTGTTCGAAAGTGGATGCCAGAGTTGCGGCACCTCACCAAGATTGCAAACCTTTTTCGGGTGGCAGGTGCCACTCCGGGTTTGCTGTGGTATCATGGATTGTCTAGCAACGTCATGGTTACTCATGAGGTTCCATGTGACACTACTTTTGACCTCAGAACTGAAGCTCTTCTTTCCATTAGGGCTCAAACCAACAATATTAGGGACCTATTCATACGAGGATGTGTAGGGCTTCGTGCTGCTGAGCTTGTCACTCAGACCCTCAGATTAAGAGACGAAGCTCTTGCTCTCAGAGCTCAAGCTCCAAATGGAGGAGGAGGCTATGGTGGAGGCCATGGTGGAGGGCATGGTGCAGGGCACCGTCAAGCGCCACCTGGGCCTCGGGGCGCATCTTTACCTTTCCATTCTCATCGTGATGCGTCTAAGATGCAAGTGGGATTGGCGGAACAGCCGCCTGCAGCAGCAGTGCAACCCCGTCAAGAGAATATTCCGGCTCTCCAACAGAGGAACCCGACCCAACAACACCCAACGGTATTACCGCCTCTCCGTCCACAGCCACCTCCAGTGCAATTTGTGCCTCCCTTTCTGCCACTGCCTTCCCAAGGGAATATTCAGGTGCCGCAACCGTTGAATCCAGTTCAACCTCCAGCGGTATTACGATCTTCCCGTCCACCGCCACCCTCAGAGCCATTTACACCTCCCCATCCATCCCCATCCCCAACCCCACCCCCAGAGCAGTTTTCACCTCACCCTCCACGACATGAGCCGACACTTCATCCTGGAATGGTCTTGATTCCTCATCCGATTTTTCCAGGATTCCTCGCTGTGTCACCCGACCCGGCAATTATTCGGCACTATCAACAGGAATTAAGACGGCCAAGATTCATGTTTGGATCTTACAACATGGTAATATACCAACCTTTTCTTGATCCCAGTCGGATTCATTACGTCCATCGCCCTCCTCATATTCATCCTCTTCAAGGCCATCCTCATGCCGATATTTTTCGGATTCCACCTATTCCCCACCCGGAAGACTTTGATTTGGAAACCTTTGAACAGCTTGTAGATGAGGATGAAAACGATGAGGGCGATGATGACGCTCAGGCTCCTCGTTTTCCTCGTGTACGCAGAAGCCAGACGTTTACTCGACCACAATCTAGAGGCCGTCGCGCCTCCAGATTTGGTCCACGTTCTCGTGAGCCTCCAAGCGATTCAGAAGAGTCTGCTGACGATGCTTAGGCACCTTTCAACGCCTTTGAAATGCCTCGTGGAGGCTTACAGACGTCTTTAGCTCCTCGTGATGCGCCCAGGGCCCCTCGCGCTTTCCGCGCTCAAACTTCTCACAGTCCTTTGACTGCTCAGGTTCCTGAGCCATCTCTAGCTCCCCAAAACGCACCAAAGGCTCCTCGAGCTATGCGGATGCCTCAAATACCTTGCACTTCTAGGGTGTTTCCAACTCACCAGACTCCTCGATCCCGACAGGTTTCTCTGTCTCCCCCAGCTCCTCAGCAATCTGTAGCTCCTCATGATGCACCAAAGGCTCCCCGAGCTATGCGGACCCCTCAGACTTCTGAAGGGTCCCAGATTTCAGAGGGCTCACAGATTTTCAGCACTTCTAGCACTCATCTAGCTCTTCGGACTCCTCCTCCAACTCCTTCTCAGTCGTCTCAAGCTCCCTCAGACGCACCAAGGGCTCCCGGAGATATGCGAACTCCTCAGACCTCTGAAGGTTCTCAGAGACCCACCACTCCTCAAACCTTTTATCCCGCTTCTCTGTATTCGAGAGATATAGCTTTACCTTCTTCCAGCGATTCTCAAGGCCCTCGAGACTCACCTGAGAGTCCTAGTCCGAGCTCCTCAGAATTGTTCGAATTTCACCACAATGCCCCCTCTCGGATGACAGACGAGACGACGTATAATCTCGTTTTACAACAATATGAGCAATGGCGTATCTCGCAGGATCTGAACCCTTGGATCTTAGCCATGCCTCCAGACACCCAAGAAGTGGTTCGCTATGGCCTCATGCAACACTTTCTTAACACCCTACCCCCGCTTCCTACAGACTGGGTCTGTCCGACCCCAAGTTCGAAGCGTACTCGTCGCAAGCCTCGGTACCGCCGTAGGGCACGGGCCTTAGGCAGAACAGGGCCTCCTAGAGAGGCTTGCTCGCCCGAGCAGGTTGGCCCTTCTGATGAGGCTGACCCACCTGGGGAAACTGTGTCTCCTGGACAGACTGGTCCTGTTGGTGAGACGATTCTCCCTACAACTACAGACTCGGCGAACGTCTCGTCTCCCCAAGATAAACCAAAGAATCGGTCCAAACGTGGTAGGCGTGGTAAAAAGGATCAAAAAGACAAAGTACCTGAGAGCAGCCAAACCGGTAGTACCTTACTTAGGCCTACCAACTCTCCTAGTAGTGTTATCAGGTAACGGGTGGAGAGGGGTACATGACGGATATGCGTGTTGGATAAATGGTTTGACTTGAATAAATGAAGATATGGCTATGAGATGCTACCTAGGCAACTAAATAGGATGCGACGCTCTCTATTTCTCTTTGTAAAGTATTAGGTATCTATTATGATAGTTTGCTCTCTCTCTCTCTCTCTCTCTCTCTCTTTCTCTCTCTTTCTCTCTCTTTCTCTCTCTCTTTTTCTCTATCTACTCTCTTATGTCTAAACTAATGGCCTTTTTGAGCAATCTATCTTTCATTTTTAACTTGTATCCAATTTCAGGATATTAACGAGCGCAAATGGCGGTCAAGAACTGTCTCTGGCTAGAAATGCAATGCAAAATATCAGCTGGTAGTCGTGATGGCAGCACGGAACATCCACCATCGTGCGGTGAGCGTGGTGTGTGCTCCCCAACTTGGGCTGTCTCATCGCCCAGCCGGAGGATATTTGGATCGTAGGCCCTCTCTGCCTCTGCATGTCTTTTTCTCTTTAATTTCACTCCTTTTACGCATCAGGAGCATCCGTCCCCACCAGTGCCCTCTCTCTTTCAGCTGTGTGCCTCTCGTGATTCTGAAAGACTGCCAGCATGCCCAGGTCATAACTTGCTTTGAGACATCCGGCCGTCACGAAAGCGACCCAGAACAGGCCATGGTCTGCCAATGTACCCGTCAAGAAGGGGCCCAGGCTGGCCCCGGTAGTCTTGACCACATTAATTACGCCCATGATGGCTGTCCGCTCGCTTGGCTTGATGACGGCGGCTAGGAAGGCTGCCCGAGGAGCAACATCCATGCTCTGGCTGGAGGCGCGGAGCCACAAGAAAAGCAGGGAGAGTCGGACATCGGGGAAGACGGGAATGAGACTGAGGAATATAGATGAAGGAAGATGGGTGAAAACCATGGTCTGATTGGACACACTAGAGTTAGTCAAATGCGGTCAAAAGATACAGCTGCACAAGTTTGCATAAGCGTAGATGTGAAACGTACCTTGATGTTGCCAAATCGCTTTGCCAGAGAGGAGGCAACAAGCATTGAGAGAGCTGAGGTGATGCTTGTAACGAAAAAGATGGACCCCAGCTTGCCCTCCTCAATGCCAAAGCGCCAGCGGAAGAAGTATGTCACCCAGGACCTGAAATGCCAGCCGTTAGCGTGCGGTCGAAGTAATATGAGGGGTGGCGAGAATATTGTTTGTAGGGGTCATCTTACAAGGAAGCCAGCCCAGACGCAAACGCATCTAAAGCGAAAAAGACGCATAAGCTTGTCATGATAGCATAGCCTTCTTTGCTGATATCGGGAAGAAGGGCTGTAAGTCGGCTACGGCCCTCGCGTTGCTCGCTTGCTTGCGAGTGCCCATTGGCATTGGCATTGCCACTATCATTGCCACCGCCCAAAAGCGGCGCGGTTTCCGTGTTGCCAGCCCCGTTGGATCTGGTCGTCTTCTGGGCGGGAGGAGTCTTTTCATCGGCCTCGACCGCGCTGCTCAAGAGAAGAGCAAGGGTCAGCTTAACCATGCCAGCAGCGGCATACCCAAAGAAGATGAGACGGTAGGCATCGAGCAGCTCCCAGTGGAGGCTGGTGGAAACGTATTGCACAACCCATCCGCCGATCATGAGCCCAAATGCTGCTCCAGCCGTACCTAGCAGGCTGTACCATGCATAGACATCGCTTCTAGAAGCCGGCTCCGTTAGGTGCGCAACCACGCTCTCCTCTATGGCTCGGAAGGGACCAATCTCGTTGCCGCTAAATCGAGCACGAAACATGCATCTGGTTAATTTCAAGTGTACCCAAGCTACTTTGAACCAAAAGGAAATGCATGTCTGGGATATATATGTACACACCTCGGACTGATGACGCCAAATATAGCGGCCGCGAGCAGAACCCAGTAGCTCTCACAGAGGGCAAAGACGATACCGCTCCCCACCATCATGAGAGCGCCCATGGCCAGAATGGCCTTCCTACCCAGCTTATCTGCCACAAGCGTGAGGACAAAGCTGATGCAGACATCGCCAACTAGAGTCAGGGTCATGAAAAGACCAATTTTGGTTTTGGAGATGCCCAGAGTCTGGAGATACAAGACCAAGACAAGGGTAGACGCGCCATAGGCAAAGAGGCGGACAAAGCGCTGTAGGCAGAGCAACTTGACGTCAAAGCTGCTGTGATAGAGAGACACGAGGCCCAGCTCAGCGAGGATCCGAACGAGGATTCCAGGCTTCGCGAAGGATTCGATGGACGAGTCCTCCATTTTTGATTTTCTTTTTCTTTTCCTTTGTTTTGTTTTGTCTTGTGTTACTTACTTACTCCCTTTCTTTTTTTTCCTCTTCTTCTTTTTTTTTTTTTGGGTCTCTTTGAACGGGCCGATCGTTCTTATAGTGAGTCGAGGCTACAGGGCCGGATTTCGCCCCACTGAACGGGTGTACCTGATGGACTCATCTAATTGCAGTGCGACTAGAGGTACCTCGGTGATAAAGCCCATGACCGAGACCATCCCCGTTCACGGCCACCGAGGCGAGGTGTGATTGACGATCACTCATAAATGATGAGAAGCAGGCAATTTCTGAAGGAAGCACCAAATGAGGTATGCAGAGGGTAATACTGGTTAGATAGTTGGATTAGATCAACCAGGCACTTCCTGTTATGATTGCTGTTTACGTAACCTCGATGGTATCGTAAGGTAGACTAAGATTCACTGCATCAAACCTGCCTTGACTGCCATAAAGGATAAAGAAAGAAAAGCAGCCGCAATACAGAAATGAAATAAAATGAAATGGTGGCCATTGTCAACAACATCAATTCAGCTTCAATTAAGAGCGATGCTCACTCGACGAATTTGCTTCGCTGCTACTAAAGTGCTTATGCTACAGAGGACCGGCGTTGAGCTTGTGCTTTCATCAAGGTAAAACACTCAACACTTCTTGCTATTATAGATAGTGGAATAATGCAGTGTATATTATAATATTACATGAATAGGTAGATTCCCAGAAGCAGTAAGTGACATCAAGTATCGCAACCAGAACAATTATTTGGTAGCACTTATAAACATGTACTAAATATAGACTAGATACTCCCGAATTCGGCGCCACTATTTGTACTTTGAACCGTGCCTTGCGTGCCTTTTTTCAGGAGTGAGCTGAGAGTTTATTTTCTTTTACCTTGTTCTAGTATTTCTTTTGCAACCTTTTCCCACTTGCATCATTGAATCTCTCTTTTTCAAAACAAAAGACAAGCATAGGTCTGATTTTCTTTCTATCACAACATCGACGCTGCATGGCTAGTTCATGACCGACCAAACCGCCAACAATCGCCGAGACACCGAGACAGACTCGGAATTACTAAGTCAAACTCCACATTCGCCTGCTCCACCACCACATCGCGTGAAGCCCAGCTTTGACTTGCCCAAAGAAGACTTCATGTGCCGCCCAAGCACTAATACGCACTCCATAATTGAGATATCATCGCCATCTCTCATCCCGTGTGTGGCGGATGGGCTGTCAGATCCGTAATCCGGTCCTTGTTGCGGGTAGCACAACGAACCCTTGTTTCGCGGAAGCGGAGAGAAAAAAAATTAGCTGCCGTGGGCTCCAGCTCCAGCTCCAGCGGCTGAACAACCTGTCATTTTTATACCCCATGTCGCCCATGTCGCCCATGTCGCGTATTTGCAAGCTGAGGGAGTACTGAATAGAGGACCGTACATGAGCAATAGAAACACGCCCCCTCCTCCTCTACCAAGCGCCTTTTTCCGCAGCGACAGTTGAAATGTACCGCTACTTGTATCGGATACGACATGGGGACGGTTTGTCTCATACTGGTACTGTACATGCTTCGTCTTTTTGCTGGTAGCTTCGCGGTGTGGCTAAACCGTAGGAGCGCCCGCAGCAACATTGTCCAATGGCGATTGATACCATTCGGATAACAACTGATATAATAGGTCTTTCGTCTTAGAGCCCTGCGAGCCCGTAACGCCCCCCCCTCCAGGTTGAGCGCAAGGGAGCAGCTCTTTTGAGCCGGCATGGTGCTTCGTAGGGTTTCATTCGCGTGCTTTCTTTTTATACAACCACTAGACTCGTGTGTGAAGCATTGCATATGCCTGCCTGCTAGGATGCATCCCCTCCAAGACAGCGGCAGCGGTAAGGGGGTTGGTACATGTAGCTTCGCCAGAGTGCTCCGGAGGTAGGTTTAGGTAGAGAAGTGTCCAGGCAAGTACATGCAGCCTACCTTACCTTAGTACTACTGTATGTCTCTAAGACGGGCTGGCGTCTCTTCAGGTCACCAGCTTCTCAATTTCTTCTTCCGTCTTCCTCCCCTCCCTCTCTTCCATCAATACCCAGTATTTAATACATGGCCATCCCCAATTTATTTGGTCTATCGCAATCCACCTGCTTGCAAATTCTTTGAGAATTTTTTTTTGGAGCATATACCTATACCTCTCTCTACAACCTCTCTCTACAACCTCTCTCTACAACCTCTCTCTATACCTTCTCCTTTGCCTTTTGTTCTTGGAGTAATTGATAGCCAGCGACAAAAAATATGGCTGACAACATGCCAGAGGATGTGGCCATGTCCGACGCCAGTGCCACTACTAAGGCTTCTATGTCCGGAGATCAAGAAATTCAGGAAGTGTCTGTCTTTGGGATAGAGCCTGGTATAGGCAATCAACAAAGCGAGGGCCATCTCACCCCGACCCTTCAAGACTTCCAACAATTTCTCGCGGCTTGCCACAAGTTGAATCAGGCCGCCAAGGTCTTGGGCGGCCCTCAGAGCCATTCTTACGACTCCATATACCCCCCTGAGGGCAAAGCATATCCCAAAAAAATCGTCCAGTCTCCAAACTTCATGGAGAAGCAGATGGAAGTCTGGAAGTTGCTGTTGGCAGACAGCGATTCCAGTTTTCTACAAAGCGTATTTCCATCTATGGAACAAGTCCATGATACATTCTTCGTCTCGGAGTCTGATGACGAGGATGAGACGGCGCTCTGCATATATGAGCAACTCGGTACCGCGAGCAGCGTCTTGACTCTTGCCCGCCAAGTGTTGGGTGACCAAGCGCTTAGACAAGCTGTTGCTGTGGGAGGAGACATAACCTATAGTTACGCTCATAGGGATTCTGCTGCGGGAGCTCTTAATGAGCCAACTATTGAAGATGATACTTCTGAAGACAAGCAACACCGCGGCTTCTGCGTCTTCTCCAACACCGATGACCGTCGTCCTATTCCCGCTGTGGTAGTCGAGTATACGCCACCTGATAGTTTTTCTCTGTGTCGAGCGATGACTGTGGCCTTGAAACATGGGATTGTCCCGGAGCGGGATGTCATCGGTCAAGAGGAAGAAGGCATCACCTTTGATTTTTCGCCCATGCGAGTTATCACGGCTATCATTACTCAAGCGTTCCACTACATGGTCAAATCGGGAGTGCCGTACGGCTACATTTACACGCCAGATGCCATCATTTTTCTGGAAATCCAGAGCGATCCATCAGTCGTTCATTATTTCATCAGCTCCCCTGACAACGATGTCTCTGCTCAGGACGAATCCATCAAGCATTACTCGGCGGTTTCGCAAATCTTTGCCTTTGTCATTCGGGCAATGCAAACTAGACCAGCTTCCATGTCATGGAATGACAAGGCTGCCAATCTTGACGTTTGGAAAAGTAACTTTAAGGTTCGGGAGCTTGCCGTTGACGAGATAGTGGTGCTTCCGCCGTTGCGTTGGCATCGTCAAAGCTACCCATGTGTTTCCTACGGGGATGACAAGGAGAAGGTCGATTCTGATGCCGGTGACAACGAAAATGAGTGGGGTAGTGAGCAATATGACCGATGCGACATTGATATTGATGACGAGACTTCCATGACCATTGAAATCGGGATGGACGTTACTCTCATGGAGGAAGATCTAGAGCCTTTGACTTCAAACCAGCAGCAACATCAGATGCAAGATCAAATGCTACAGGCAGATCAACATATTCAGAGTGAGGGGCAAGAGGACAAGCAGGCAAGCAACGACAATGAGGATGATGACGATCAAATCTTGTGGATCAAGAATGACCGCGCCACATCCAGTGACATCAGAAAGCGGGAATACTGCACACAGGAGTGTCTCTTGGGGCTAACCACCGGTGAACCGCTGGACCAAGCATGCCCCAATTTCCACTTGCACGGAGATAAGCATATCAATCATATCCAGTTTCTAGAATTGGTTCGGCGCCAGGTTTCCGAGGCTGATGGTCCATCTGTCGACTGCCTCCCTCTCGATTTATGCGGTTCCATGGGCACCTTGTTCAAAGTGACGCTTTCTTCCTATGGTTATACCTTTGTGGCCAAAGGGGTAGTGGAAGACAATTCCCTTCGCCTGTGCCGTGAAGGCCGCATGTACAGCCAACTCAAGGAGATCCAAGGCTCTTGCATACCTGTTTATCTCGGCATCGCAAAGTTGGCCCTGCCGTACATGTACAAGGGCGGAGCCTTTACCCACTTCATGTTCCTCAGCTGGGCTGGACTGCCTGTGAAAGGATCATGGAACCAGAGAGAGTTAAACAGGTTTAGCGGGTCTGTCTACAGAGCTTATGGCGAACTGCACCAGGCTGGGCTTCTTCATCGTGATGCAGAGCTACGAAACATGCTCTATAACTCTCAGCAAGGTCGAATCATGCTTGTAGATTTTAAGAATTCTGATTTCTATCCATGTCGCTTGACAGGCTTTGATGCCGATGGCAATGATGACATGGCCAAGCAAGAAGGAGACGGAGATTGCAGTGGCGACGGAAGCAGCAGCGACAGCGAGAGCGAAAGCGTACACAGCACTAACGAATGCCTCCGAAGCGTCCACAAGCCTGAATGCTTGCGCAAGGAATTCGAAGATTCTTGCATGCGGGAACGAAAACACGCAGTCAACCTTGTGGATTGCCTCATCTGGGACCTGGGCTGTTGAGATCAACTCGACAGTACAAAATCAAGATGGCTTCATGAAGGGTACCTAAGGTATAAATGGGGCCCTAAAGATATCAATATCAATTCAGCAAATGTGAAGCTCGGAAAAGAAAAAAGAAAATCTTAAAAAAAAATCTAAAAGAGAAAAAGCTAAAGGAAAAAAAAAAGGTTTTGTCTGGTAGATAGCATAGGATTGGAGTTTGTTTGAGGAATAGTAGGAACGGTAGGAATTAATCACTTCGGAACTGGATATTTGGGGGAAAACACGGACGGTCCTTTATTCTTCTTTCAGGGTTATAGTTAGAGGATACATGCAAGCTTTCACATTAAGACACTCTTGGATTGATTGATTGATTGGGAGGCCTTAGGTATGCTATTGAGTAATACATGAAGCCACGCTCGGCCCCCTTTTATCTTTCTTGCTCTTTGCTATATGATCGTAATCGGACATATTGAGCGATCAAAAAGTTGGCGACTACCCAAGAAATTTCAATGTGCACTAAGGGACCAACAACTTCGAGCTTCTCACAGCCGTAGAAATTAATGCCATTTACCTGTGAAGTATGCTGAGCATTTTATTATTAAAATGATTTATTATTAAAATGAATAACCTCCTATTCTCCTAAAAGATTCTATTATTATTATTTTTTAAATAAAAACCTGAGTTTTAGTGAGACCCTGTCCAGCGACCGCAGACTTTTAGACTATCACCTTACGCAGGCATAATCATAATCACAGCCTAATCACAGCCTCTTTGGCCTCGAAAGCAAATCACCATCGCACACATGGCGCCAAGCATTAAGGCCCATTTTCTTCCTCAGACCTTGGAATCTTAAATCCAGACCATGACAACTATTGGCTAGCCTGGGATCTGAAATCTAACAAACTAGCGACGGGCCCCAGATTCTCAAAGTTGGTGGTGGCAAGCTGATCAGCGGTTCGTATGTATGACGTCTGTGACGTGACGCTGGTTTCCGGATACACAAAACTGCCCCGTTGAGCTTGATTTCTCTTTGATTGTGTCGAGTATTTAATACTGTCTTGCGTCTATTCATTTATCTCCCTTTCTCCATTTCTAATATTCGCATCTCAAAAACAAGATTCTGTCAAAATAAGAAGAGAATTTTCTCCATCACAGCTTTTAATCTGAGCACTGACCTTACCGCACACTACGGAGCTACGCCTATTTCAGTGACCAATCTGACATTGACGCTCACTCAACACCATGGATTTTCTAAACAAAGTCACCGGCTCTGGGAACGATGCGGGGAACAATGCTGAAGGTAACCGAAGCAGCGGCAGCAACACCATTAATGAAAACCCCAGCGGCGGTTTCATGGGCAAGATGAACAACATGGCTGGCGGAGGGGCTTCAGGCGAAAAGGACGAGGATATGCTCGACAAGTGTCAGTTTTTTTTTTTTTTCCCTTTCTCTCCCTCTCTAGGACCCTGAGTCCCTGTTTTCATGCGATATGCTAATAATGTGGCGTTTTAGCGGTCGACTTTTTTCAGGACAAATTTCTAGGCCAAGGGGATCAGAGCAATGAATCGGCAGCGGAGCAGGCCAAAGATGAGGCAATGTCAGATTTTATTCGCGACAAGTACAAGGATACAACGGGGAGTGATTTTCCCATCAAGGATAAGGACAAGCACTATGGTTCTTAGAGTAATGAGCACCCAAACTGTTTTTATGTGGGGATTTGATCTTGAAGACTAGAGTCCAGAAAAGAAAAGACAAGAGATGAAAGATTGTGCTTTGTCGCTCGCGACAATGTAAAACGAGTAGTCCAACTCATACATATCCAAAGGAAGAAGAGAAAAGAAAAATGATCCAACTCCACAGTGCCTATTCCATACAAGAGGAAGTTTGACTGTGTGACATACATCTTGAATGGAGTAACTAAACGTAAATAGCAAGACCAAATCAGTGTTCACACATCAACGTTAGAATATGTCTTCTCTCCTAACATCCTCGTCAACGCACTTCTTCACCCAGTCCCAAACCACATTGTACCACATTACTATGTTTTCTGGCTTGGTCACCACATGCCCTTCGTCTGGGAATGACAAAAGGCGGCTGGGAACGCCCTGGGCCTGCAGAGAGTTGAACGCAGTCAGCGCCTCCGTAATTGAGCATTGCTTGTCCTTCTCGCCGTGGATGATGAGCGTTGGCGGTGCGTTTTTCCAGCCGTAAAAGAAGGTGGAACGAGCCATATCATTTTCGTATATCGTCTCTGGCTCTGCGTAAGGGTATGATGCGTCGAGTTTGTCGAAGTTGTCAAAGACAGGCTCTTTAGGCGAAAAGGACACTGGGGGGTCGATCGTTCCGCTTTGGTAGATTGCGCAGCAAAACTAAATTCGCAGGTCAGTTTTAGGTCTGGCCAATGCAATAATCTGGGCCCTGATTTTATTCCATGCTTACCTTCTTAGCAACATCATGTCCCAGCACCTTGTTCATAAGATATGCTGCATTACTGCTTCCCGCAACGGTGGCTTTCTCTTTGTCCAAGTACGGCACGTTTTCAAGGTAATCGACAAGAGCGAGAAAATCTTGAAAAGGTCCATCTCCCCTGTGATTGCGGATTCCTGTAAACATGTTAGAGGGATAGCAACAGGCCAATTTCTTGGCTGTCCTGGTAGATTGATATTGGCCAACATACGTCTGACAAAATCTAGGCCATATCCGCTGCTGCCCGTAATATTAGGCAATACAATAACGTATCCCTGTGTCACCCAAGCAGCAAAGTTTGTCTAGTGTGCAAATATTTTAGCATAAACTGACTGGTTAACAGATTGTACCGCTGCACATACCATTGTCGACCACTCGTTATTCCAAGCCATGCCCGGGCTTCCATGAGGCACCATTACCCAAGGGTACTTGCTGTTTTCGTCAAAGTCTTGTGGCAATATCAACCAGCTATGAATAAAGTATCCATCTGCTCCTTCATACCAAAAGTCTGTCACCATGTTCGAAGAAAGGCCAAATTTGGCCCCGCTCTTGGTTGCTGAAGATATAGTCCTCACGATGCTGGCATCTGAAACTTGTACAATTTGCCACAGGCTGCTGTCAATAAAATTAGACGACGTGGTCAGGAGATTCTCCCAGTCTCCATCTTTCAAGGGATAAAAATCACTGCAGCTGCTTCCCGCAAAGAAAACCTTCGGCCGAGCCCCGTCTTGCAGCATAAGATGGGACAGCGCTTGGTGGCCCAAGTGCTGGCTTCGCAGGATTACAGAGTCGGAGCTACCAGCAAACTCAAAGGCATCTGGTGGATTCGGGTCATCATCGTCAACACAGGTCACGAGGCTGAAGATGTCAAAAGCGTCTAGTGACTCGACAGAGCCCAAATATAGCCGAGTGTTGTAGATATCTTCATGAGCGGTATAGAGGAAGCCGATAGCTGATGCGTCTGGTGTAAATCTGACGTTTGTTATCGAAGCAGGTTCAAAGCTGGTGGGTATAAAGATTTGCCTCGGCATTGCATCTGGAGGCAGAGAGAAAGAGTCTAGGCGGGAAAAATAGATGGACGTAGCAGGACTTCCATCCGGTCCTCGCTCTCTCAGGTTTCTAGAGGCAAAAGCGACGCCGTCGCAAGAAATGTCGAAGTCGTTGCAGGGGTCGTCGGTATACATGCGAGACGGAGCTTCCAAGTCTATATCGTCAATCAAGTTGAAGAGCTGGCCTTGGAGCGTCCACCAGCCTTCGCGTAACACGAGCTCATTGTACCAGAGACTGCATCTATTCGGTCTACGAGATGCATTCCACTGCATGGAGCGGTTAGCACAGATATAAAATAGAAGGAATAGTCAGGATGCAGCGGTAACTTAACTATAGGGATTTCCGCATCGTACAATCTTGCCGTTGACCCTTTTTGGGCAGCTTCTTGGTTATATAGCCCGGCATCACCAACAAGGCCGGTAACTACAAATGCAACGCTTTCGCTGCTCAGCGCTTTGAGTTTTAGATTCGACACTGGTGCATCGATTTCTGCCGCCACGTAGTGTTCCACGGACACATCTCCGGCAAATGCCACCATAACCTGTGTCCGACCTTTATCCATAGATCGGAGGTAGATGACATCGAGTTCTGTAGTGGGGATCCACATGGCATCATGGATTCGAGAATCATTGGAAATCTGCTTGGAGTTTCCTGTTTGAATGTTGAGAACTCGAAGCTCGTGAGTAGTCTTGTCGCCGAGGATATGCGTCGAGACAGTATAGAGGGCATGCGAGCCATCTTTGTTAGGAACTGCCGGGCCACGCCTCGGGTCGCTCAACAGAGCCTCAGCAGTAAGCTTCTGAACTCGAACCATGGCGGATTAGAGATGATAAATTCTAATGATGGCTCCTGGTGAGCCCGTCTCTGCAAGTTTGAAGTTTGACCCTAAGCAGCCAAAGAGTGTTCATTTCTCGACATCACACAACGACAATTTTGCCTCGGCGGAGATCCCATTTACGAAAAGCATGAAACGAGGCGCTGGTCCAGGCAGCATTTTTCCCGCCTGCATCCAATTCGCCGCTTAAGAGAGGGATTGCAGCAAATGGAATCGAGATGACTGGTCCCCGCTCTTGGACGCGTTGGCACATGCGTGGCACGACAAGACAGACGGCAGCCGCGTCGCCTTGTAAGGCATTCATGCATCCCCATGGCCGACGCAGGATTGTAGGTTTCAGCCATTGTTTTCTTCTTTCTTTCGGGTAGGATCATCTGATGGCTCTGGTGATAAAATGTAGGCGAACTGTTTCTTCCATCATCACAGGTAAGGTGGCTTACAGTGATATTGGTGCCACCCACATCAAGAGAATCGGACGATTTTTGTGATTGCGGATGGCTAGCAATAGTCCTGAAATATTGAGTGCGGCCTAGTTTCAAATTTTAAGGGTCGTAAAGGCAAAGATTACTTCAAAGTCTCGAGCAGAGAGGCGTCTCTAACTGGTTCATTTTCTTTGTTACATGGGTTGGGATTCTCAAGATGCGGCTGGGGGAAAGCCTACAGAAAGCTACATAGGTACAAAGGTACTTCCATTAGGTACTTCTTAACCGCACTACTAGAGAAAATCTCTATCCAATATCACATTATTATTATGTTATATATAAAAGAAACCATTTACAGACATATATACGTCTATCTGTATATAATAAGCATGACATTTAGCTTATTGTAATTTGGAGTGGATAAAGAGAGTGTGGGAGCGTAGACTTTGGCTTATAGTGGGCTATAGTGGGCTATAGTGTCTATAGTGTCAGGAACAGCCAGTACTGCCCGCTGTATTCTTCTTAATAAGGGAATAGCTATCCAGCACCTCAAGTTTTTAGTGCCTTAGTACAATTGAGCTTAGTCAGCAGACAGCAGATACTTCATCTTTCTATGCGCATGTCATAATACAACCAAGTACTGTCGGGTGGTGGTGTTCAACACTTATAACATAACCATAGGAGGCAGATTTGATCCATCTTTGTCTCACATTTTCTATTGCGAATACTACCTATTATAGAGAAGCATTCTAGGTCAATAGCTTCCCGATTTGGTAACTTCTTCTTTGTTCAATCTTATGACCCTACCGTCATCATCGCTCAGCTACCATCAGAAACAATCATTTCGACTCTACAGTACTCCGTACGTGCAATACCTCATCCAAAAAGTCAACGCATCTGCCATATTGAGCCATCAAGCGTTATTCCAATCGCTTGTCATCGTATCTCTCACGATCTCCCATCATTCATGCCATAGTAACACGACCATAGACGTTCGGACTACGAAAGAAGAAGGAGAAAAACAATAGCTAATGTTCGCTGCTAGATATCCCGAGTTGAAATTACTATTCGGCCGAAGGGGCCCCCTAATCGAGCACGGAGCCGGCTCACTCATTGCCCTGGTTATTAGCAACGAATACTATTGGGAAGAGGGACAATCGCAACTTAACTCCCCGCACGGATCTAGGCCTCAAATCTGTGGCGAGCTGGTAGACCCAAAACGGAGCCGACCACTTTACTTTCAGCACCAATGGCCGCGATCATGGAGCCCTCCCCCCCCCGATCATGCCCCCGGTCCCCTTTTATATGGAGGGAGCACTGCCGGTAGGAAATGATCCTACTGGCCTGCATAGGCTAATCAGAAGTTGTTTCAGAGACGAAGCCTGCGGTGCTACGCTGCTTTGAGCAGAAGATATGGCAGCGGTGCGCTGCTAGTCCACCGTAGTCGCGCGAGTAGATCACTCCCTTTGTCTGCCCCGTGGCAGTCGCAATTGGGCGAAAGCCGTCTGGCCGATGCCAATCCCAATTTTGAAAGGCGAAAGCCTATTCGAGGTAGGCGATTCATCCGCAGTGGTGCTGCCACTAGTACTATGCGATTATTAGCATAGTGCGTAGTACCGGCAGTATCGTCTCTCTCTGTGCCCACATATTATATCAGTGGTTCACATGAATCATGTCAACCTCGGCCAACCTTTTTTTCTCTCTTGCTGTCTGTTGGTAGTAGTAGTAGTAGTGGATTAAGCGGAATGGGACGCTGGCGGGCCGGTTTTATAACGTATTGGTTCTTTTGTAAGGGAATCCACTAGAGCTTTCAGGAGAACAATGCAGGTACGCAAAAGGCTAGCAGTAATAATGCGTATACTACTGGTACTACTACTTGATATATTGCTCCGCTTGAGGCTCTACGGATGGGGCTGAGGCTATACCGAGCAGGTATGATAGCAGCAGAAAATCCCCCACGAAATGTCCGGCTCTGAAATTGGCAATGGTCAGACGGCTACGCAAGTTATTGAGAGAGTCGCAATATAGTAAATTGTCTGCTGTTGAGAGGATCACCACGTAAAGAATCACCTGTCGTCCTGAGGAATCATCGGGATATACGTAAATCAGTAGATGGAAACAGAACATAAAAATTATGATTGTCATATTACATTTCTCATTAAACTGCTCAGATGGTGCAATCCTAGCTAACAGCCTCTAGATATCTGAGCCTCCAAAAGATGCCGCTGTACATTTTTTTTAAAGAAAAAGTAGTATCTAATAGGCGTTTTTTTTTAATCATTCATTATTTTATTTTATTTCAAATGGCTCTTCTTACACTCATGACATCCCTTTCTGTGCTGTTAACCGAGGGACTGCCACTTGCGGCCGGGTCGGGGAATCGAATATCACGCTCCTTATCTTCTTCCACCTCCACCACTACAGTCGTCACCAAATCCATCTGGATGCCAGGACCTCGCAGGGACTCCTGGCTAGATCCTCGAGGCAGTCTCCTCTTCTCTTGCCTCCTGCTGCTCGTAGAGCTTCCAGCCAGGCGTTGCCATGACCACCACCCTCCGGTAGTCTTGGTCTCAGCCTTTCTCCTTCTATCACTTTCGCCACCCTGAATCCAGACCATGTTGCCGTAGCGTCGAGCCTTTGGTGTCTGTAAGAAGGCAATCGTCTTGACACCTGTGTCGGCCATGTCTAGATCGTACTTGGAGGCAAAGATGATGGAGTGACGAGTTGTGCCGAATAAGAGGCAGTCGAAGAAACCGTTGAGGGAGATGAGGGCTCCCGCAAAGCAAAAGTATCCTAGCGGGATTTGAGCACCAGCCATGGACGCCACACGCTCCGTAGCCAGTGGTAGCGTACATGTGACATAGATTACTGGATAGATGAGGAATGCCGGATTGTGGTCTGACTGATGGCCAAGATCTGCACTGCCGTCTGGGTTGGCAGCGCGGCGACGGCGGGCTTGCTGGCGGAGGGAAAACCAGATGGCGACGTAAAGGCCAGAGGTCACGCCAAGAGACATGAAGATCCAAAGATAGTGCGTGAATAGACGGAGGCTCTCGTATTCAGAGTTGATCCAGCACTGGAGGGTAATGTACATGTTAGTATATAGTCAACACTTAAAACGTCGGTGATGGGGAAGAAAAAAGACTTTGTCGACATACCCAGGCACCAGCCCGGACAAAGAGCCCTCCATGCTCACGTCCGTTGTTCGTGATGGCGATTGGCAGCGTCGAGATGAAATAAACAAACAGCCACACAAGTCCAATGGCCAAGTACAGCAACCTCTGCGACGGCCGGTATCCCTTGACTACGGAGAAAAATGTGTGTATGGCGATGAGGGTGATGAACAGACTGGACGACAAGTCCCCTGTGGAGACGAAGAAACCTTGTGCCCAGCACGTTTTCGTTTCTACCAGGATGGCATTTCGATTGATCCACGTCGAGTTGAGGGCGAAAGCAATCGATTGGTGTAGGTCGGCAATGAGAAGATTGTAAATGAGAATGAGAAACTGGTTGGGAGAGCCTTTGAGTGGTCGGGGAGGTGGGTTTGGGTTTTGCTGCTGAAGATTCGGTTCGCCTTTTACGGAAGTGTCCTGAGATTCTCTTGGACGCGAACCAAAGACGCCATCAATGCCAAGAGTAAAATCTGCGGCATGTTGAGATGATGATGCCTCATGGCCCGGTCGGCGGAGGTTCGGTTCAGGCTGTGGCTCATGCTCGTCCTCGTCTCGTTGCCCATATCGGTAGTGCTTTTCGTTTTCTTGCCGTACGAATAGCTGCCAAGCAACGATTTTGTATGTGAGATATATGAAAAGAGTGGCTGCGGAGACGAAGGAGAGGCAAGCTAGCACTGTGATGGCAGTCAGGCCGCCGCGGAGTGATGAGGAGAGAGGGCCGAGCGATTGCCCTTCAACCGGTAGATCCTCTGACATTATGGTCAAGGATTTACATAAATCTAGTCCCCTGAACGATAATTAGGAGAGATGAAGTATATTAATCTTGCTGTGGTGGTTGAAATCGTTATCGCATATCGATGACAAGAAGAGTAAACAAGATGGGTGAATTGGAAAGGAGCCGGCTTCCGAAATCAAGGATACGTGAAATCCAGGGTCCGGAGGCCAATGGAGAGAGAACGCAAGGGAGCAAATGTCAGACGAAGCGAAAGATGAAAAATGAAAGGAAACAAAAAAAGAAGTAGCCTCAGATCTTCACGGAGAAGAGTGAGAGACTCTCTCCCTCTGCCGGTAACAATGGATACCGAGGAATGAGTTAAAGGTGAGAGTCAGTGGGTACTGGGGGGTTATTATATTGATGTAGGGATAGATAGACGATGCTGGTAGATAAGTACTCTGGGCAATAGTCATATGGAGAATCTCCATAACCCTAAATAGCGTGCGTGGGTTCCGGAGAGAAAAAAAGAGTGATGCTTGTATGCCTGTAATACTGTACGGACAAATACGTATCCGTGGCGGCTTGGCCATGAAGTCCCCATGTTATTCCCATTGTCCAATGTCGGGGCCTATCACTACATTTGGCTGGATATAGCAGGCCCTAGGCTAAGCCTTGTGAAGCGTGGTCTTGTGTAAACGCTTGAATCATGAAGCCTGCAAAGCTAATCTGGCGCCCTCGGCTTGAAACAGAAAGCGTCCAGGGGCGCTCAGACCCGTCTACCGTCCGTTCTGCATCCACATCGCCAGTACGGAGTTCGTAGTAATAGTTAGTACTCGTAGCAGTAGGTATTTTGTTCTAAACTGTAGCACATCGGCCTATGTCGGCGGCCTAAAGTCCGGGTTCCTCTAGTTCACCAAAGGAGGATAGCTGCAGATGTACGGAGCACCACATGAAGCATTTGCTACACTCGAAGCCGATCCCCGCAACACCGTACTTGTACAAAGATAGAGCACAAATAGCTTATAGTAAGCCTAAGTGGTATATATTATTGAACCGGGCGCCAGTTCACGGCCAAGAGACGGCTAGATAGCTAGATAGACCAGTAACCCGGCTTCCCACTAGACCTCATAGTTTCTGGTGGCGCTTTCGACGGCCCTTGGCACGATCTTGGCTCTTGCTGCGGGCAGTGTCAACACATGACTGCAGAATCTTAAGAAAAAAAGACCGTGTTCATGTTCCTCGTATGTAGGCGAGTCCGCTAAGGTGTATCTTTTGCTATTGGCAGGCATCTACTAGTAGTGCTAAAAGTCTTCTTCCTGGCCCCGACGCAGCCAAACCCATTCTGGAAGACTCTGCAGGCCTAAAGCAGAGTTGGACATCTGCTCAGCGCTGATTTGGCATGGTCCCGTGGACCATCATTGGCCTTGGAGAGCAAGGATTGCAGAACAAGCTATGCATGAGTCTGATTCTCAGCCCCCCCACTTGAATTACTGGACTGGGCAGGCAATGAAAAAAAAAAAGAGGCTTCTGCAGGAGTCGCTCACGCTCACGTGGGAAGTGGGAGGGCGGCTCTCGCTTGGACCATGCCAAAGAGGATTCTCTGCAGATTTACGTGCCTCGATTGAAGAGAAAAAGTGTGGCACCCTCTTTCTCGGCTGACGGCTCCTCCGTTGTTACTACTAGGAAGCTTGTAACTTGACTCACAGTGCGGAGACCCAACCGGCTTGCATGCAGTGTCTGTATAACCTCGTGCTAGCAGTATTGTTCTGTTGCTTGCTGGGTAGGTACATGCGGCAGGTTAGTTGCAGAATCGAGCTCGGCCGCATCTTTAACAATGCCCGTGACCCTTTACTTCGTTATGCTGTTGTGTTCCGGAATGAGAGGCGAGGTTTGAACATGGACCGTGCCGCCCCCGTCTTCCTCCTTCTGACTCTGCGCTCCATTCTAACTTCTTTGGCAGCATAGGTAGCCACCCAAATCTTACGAGTACAAGCTTTTACCCGGCGGTGCGTCTCGAGATATGCAAATGCCAGCGCATAGCCGTGCCCGTGGCAAACAAATGGTTAGCAGCGCAACAAACAAAGCCTGACGCCTTCCGAGGAATCCGCACCAAACTCACGGCGATGAGGAGAAATCGAACCAGGGGGGCCGGGGAAGCAACCGTGCATTTGGGTTGCGCCATAACCACAAACATGGCTGCCTTCCGGCTTCGTCGCCGCGGCTCCTGTAATTGCGAGGGAGGATTCTTCCTGTGTGAAGGGGATAGATTAGGTTGCCTAGACGGGAGATGCTGTACTGTAATAGCCGAAGAGTTTGAATCACGAGGGAAAGGTGTGATTTTGTGCCTACCCAAAGCACTAACGTACTAAGCCCAGATATGATAAAGTACACGTACCAACTAAGGTTAGAAGGAGGTATGTAGGTACCTATCTAACTCAAGGAATCCAAAGATATCGCCAGCGGAGAAAAAGAGTTTCAACTGTTCAGTATTCACAAAGTACACGGGCATGGCAGAGACGCCATCTGCTCATGTCAAAGCATCGGACAACAGCCAATCAAAGCTGCCTGCGGCCGTCTCGCGCTTTCGCCCTCGCCCTTTGGCTCGCTCTGCTTCCCCCCGAATCTGCGCGTGGCTTGGGAGGGATTCCCCAAATCTCGAAAAGCTGTGACGTCTTAAGGCAAAGGCAAAGAGGACGACCCTGTCAACCCTGAGGCGCTTAACTGTCAGAGACAATCACTAATTAATGCATGATGGGACAAACAACACTACATGGAAATTGAGACCACAGTGTCGATTCTATTCTTTGATACGGAGACACGCCTTTGGTGAGATTGGCCAATGGCCGCTAATTTCGCCCCGAGATCCAGATAGCATCTCAGTGCTTCGTGCGTTATATCGTCACCTCCTCCATTTGGCCTAACAACTGGACGATGCAAGAACTAGCGCGGCCTCTTTGCTGTTGATACAACATACTTGTGGCCGTGCTTAATGGTCAGGGGACGACGCCATCCTATCATCGATCGGGAAGGACAAGATCTTCCAGTCCGTGCGCAACGCGGCGTGGAAGTGTCAATTGATCAGGCTGTTTTTGTTAGAAGGTTGTTTGAGAGCAGGTCTGTGGCTTGCATTAAGGCAGCCGACGGTATTGGCCAAGATACGGGTCTAGTACTGCTAGCATTTTGCTTGGCGGCTTTGAAGGAAGCCCGCGCTAGCATTTTTACGAGGAGGGCAAACTGTATGCTACCCTGCCCTATCTCTGGGTTTCTGGTCGAGAACTGCGGTTTCTGGTCGAGAACTGCCAGCTGGTCTCGCATTTCCCAAACAAGACGAAGAAGCACCTTCAAAGGGCCGAAGTGCAGAGCCCTGGACGTGCGGCTGAATGCGGAGCTCCAGACGGCCACGGAGGAACATAAAGTTCAGCATGCTTGTTTACCTTATCGCCAGCCAGATGCCATCGACCTGCTGGGTACAGAGTAGCCTTGCAACCTCGGCTCCGATTTGCGTCAAGTATCTTAGCAGTACTACGCTCCATCCTCCGATGGGGAGTTGCATCGACCGTTAGAGGCATCGGGGGCCTCGTAGTACGAAGTATTACGAAGTGCTAGGCCTAATACTAAGGGATGCGTATTTAAAATGCCCCTTATTTTTCTTGCGACTTGCATTGATCAGCCGCAATACAACGCACAGGGGTGGTTTGTCCCCGCAACCCAGATCTAGGCTCTACCAGGCAAAGCCGACCTGCTTCGATGCAGCTGGCTGTGGAGTCAAAGAAGACAGGACAGGCTCAGTGCTGGAGAGCCGAAGACCCTGTTGACCAGCACCCCCAGCAAAAACCGCAAAACTGTAATGTCAGTGGTGTCAGCGGTGGTCAACGGCGCCAACAGGGGGTCAGTATGGCATTCCCAAACAACAGGCTATGTTGAATGTGATGCTCAAAAGCCTGATCCTGAAAGACAATACCGGTCTTGGCTAAGCAACCGACTACCACCGAAGCCCTGACGGAGAAGCTTGACAAGGGTTATCTGCAACCATAGACGGATAGAGTCATTGGATGAAAGATAGCGAAATGCCTAGCCAGGGATCGGCGTTCTAGCAGCGGACCGTTGGAAGACATGGTTTTGATCCCATGAGCAAGTTCGAGGTTGTGCGCTTGTAGGAGTAATGCCTCCGGATACTTGGGCCTGCCGTCCTCGCAAACCTTTGATGCAGTGCTTTGTCGACGGTCTCAGCAGGAGCAGCTCGAGACGAATTGGTCTGCTTGTGGAATCATGCAGCCAACAACCCTCATGCAGTTAACCCGATATTTGTAATGCTTGTACTTCATACTCCGTACTGGTATTGAGATTGCTTTCACGGTTGCACGCACAGCTTCCAACTGTCCGGGAAGGGACTAAAGATACACACGGAAACTCCAATATTTTCATTAGCATTCTAATATGTCCTAGGCAAAATTATCGAAGCTCCGCACCAGTGATAGTCTAGAATCGCTAGCATATCAATTCTACCACCGGCGACCTAGGTGCAGTCTCTTTGGCGCCGAGCCCAAACTCGACCTAGGACGGCGCGGTTGAATTGGTTCAAAACGGCAATATAAGGAGAGCAATGCCGTGGCATTTACACGGGCGGTATTACCATGACGAGATTGGTCAAGCTGATGTCTAGCCTCTAACGCCATGGCATCGTCATTCACGCAAGCAAGACATTAATACGGCTGGCATACGAAAGAGTAATGGCCTACATGCAATATCCCATGCTCTATATGGGACAAGACATACTATACTAGCAGAACACGGTCTAAGTGGTTCAGCCTCAAGCACATTCGAGATTAGGCTGGGCAGATATGTCCCTTCTCAACTGCAGTAAGCATCCAACCAAAGATTTTTCTTCGTCGCAATAATTCGTTGCTCCTAACCACAGTGAGGGCTGCCTTACTCGCGCCCTTGTCCAAGGCGGTTGCACAGATCGATTCAACTCCCGCGAACGATAGTAAACGTGCCGAAAGACCGGCACTCATCTACCACTCCAATATGCCGGCATCCGAAATTGTCTGCCTTCCGTGCCGTGGTACTCCATACAGCCATCTCCAAAAGGAGTGGTACAAGTAGATGAGTAGGCTCAAATATTGCCAAGTCTACTCCGTAGTTCTCTTAATTTCGCTATCGGGTATGCGTCACCGCCGTTTTTCTGTCGCAAGTTGAAAATACTACTTCAGCATACCCTTTATTTAGGGCTATATTTATATATACACTCTCAGCGTGGGGCAAAGGCAAACTAAGAGGTAAAATGGCCTTGTTTGACATTCGTTAAAAAAGTACTGGGCTGTAGTTGTTCTAAATGGATCTAGATGAGCCTAGCAAATAATTCATTTCATAAACCAGGCGCCATCAATACTACATCCCGTATCACAGTTTCGAAATCACGCCTCACACAAGGGTTACGCGCCCAGTGTAGCCGCCTCTTGAACACATCCTTGACTCTGCTTTGTTTTTCAAAATACAAGCTGGAAATCTTTGACCAAACAAACCCCCCCAAGAATTTTCTTTCTCTTCTTTTTTCTACTTTGCTGGATTGTAACTTGCACTTCCATGATGCCGTCGCTACATAACCGAACGCCACAGCGGGCCTCGCGTCCCTCTTTTGTTTAACCCCAGGCTACCGTTCCGCGGCACTCCAGGAATAGAAGTTTTGGGCTTGATCTGCCGGCTGCTGATGATCCCCTAGCATTAGGGGCTGATATTTGCACGTAGAAATGCGATCCAGGTAATTGGTAGGCCTAAATCAGAGGTAATCCACTCGGCAGTGGTGTCTGAGGAGGAAGAAAGTGCATGTAGTGAGTTTTCGAGGCTATGAATTGAGTCACAAGAAATGGATAAATACAGGCAGCATGAACGAGATTATACTCGCACTGCCTACAGAGTAGTATTAGAACAGTATTCCAACACTTTCAGCACAGATTCAGTGGTGTAGCGGCCAAAGTATCCATCGTAATCGTAGTTAGCGCAGAGTGCCCTAAATAAGCGTTGCCTTCTATCAACTCTTCATTCATAAAGGGCAGAAAGATGGCCCATGAAATAACGTGGCGAAAGAAGGACGCAGAAGCACACAGGCGTCTTTATGACTAGCAACAAGAGAAGCATTGCAGAGCTGCCTTTGATGCTACCAAGGTCCAGACACGGCAAATGCCACCTTAATAATATGGAGAACAAGGCGCATTTCCAATAGTGGGGTTGTCGCCGGTTGACTCAGACAGGTGTGATTCCAAGCTTGTTCATGGAGGGGCAATTCTTCCAACTTCTTTTTTCATCATCCGCTGAGTCCGTGTTGCTCGTGATATATAATCGCACACATCACCACTTTCTTTACATCCTTTTAAGAGGGTTTGGTTTTCAGAAATACCACTTTAATCTACAGTCAAAAGGACTCATAGCTAGGGCATCGCACAATGTCTCAAAGCTCGGCAGACGAGCTCTTGCGACGGCCTTTATATGGTAAGCTCCAGTCGCATCACTGCTTTCTTTAGTCATTACCCCACCATAATTTATTCATACTCGCGATGCGACTCCTTGGGACGCAGTTGATGCGACGCGCCGCTCTGCTTCTATCCACCGATCTCGTCTCTTCTGTGAAGTATACTAAAAGCTGGGACTCGTGGTAGTTTACGATCTTCCGCCGGAGAGCCTCGGGGGCTTGACACTCAAGCCGGACGCAGATTCCATCGCCGTTGCCGAAACCACAACCTCGACACCTCCCAATCAGACCTCAGACGCGTCTCCTGATGCTTTCGCCGGCTCGCAAACTTGCTCTCTCTGCAAGCTATCCTTCATTACTGTTATAGACCAGCGCAGCCATATCAAATCAGATTTTCACAACTACAACCTCAAGCAGAAGCTGCGAGGACAGAGCCTCGTCTCGGAAGTCGAGTTTGAAAAGCTGATAGAGACATTGGACGAGTCGCTCTCTGGCTCCGACTCAGAAGATACGGAGGATGACGAAGATGAAGGGCGCCAAGAATCTACACTTACGGCACTGCTCAAGAAACAAGCAAGGCTAGCAGAGAAGCGAAATAACAACGAAGACGACGATGACGAGAATGCAGGGCGGCCAGGCAAAGGCAAGCCGCCGCTGATATGGTTTAGCTCGCCCTTGCTTCCAGAGAATACCTATTTCGGTATATATAGAGCCATATTTTCGCAAGAAGAGCAGGGTCAGACTGATTTGGTCGATGTCATCAGGAAGAAGCAGCTCGAGCCCATAGCAATGCCAAAGCCTGCCAAAGATGGAACGCTACCGCCAATCGCATACAAAGGACCTCACTTTTTCCTTTGCATGATTGGAGGTGGGCATTTTGCTGCCATGGTCGTCTCATTGGCCCCACGATCTGGAAAGTCAGGTAGCACCACTATGAACAGAGAGGCCACAGTCCTCGCCCACAAGACTTTTCACAGATACACTACACGGCGGAAGCAAGGTGGCTCCCAATCAGCCAATGACAATGCCAAGGGAAAAGCACACTCTGCCGGTTCATCTCTACGTCGATACAACGAGACTGCTTTGGTTGAGGATGTTCGTGCTCTACTCCGCGATTGGAAAGGTCTTTTAGATACCTCGGAGCTGCTATTTATCAGAGCGACAGGAACTACAAACAGAAGAACCTTGTTTGGCCCCTACGAAGGACAGGTTCTTCAGGCAAACGATGCCCGTATACGAGGATTTCCGTTCAGTACCAGGAGAGCCACTGAGAACGAGCTGATGCGATCTTTTATCGAACTGACTCGACTAAAAGTACGTGAGATCGTTCCATCCAAAGCCGAGTCAAAGGACTCGGATAAGGCGACGCAAAGCAAGGCTCCCGCTTCCCCCAAGCCAACAAAGCCAGCCCTGTCAGAAGAGGAAGAAACAGCACTTCTCCATACATCACAACTACAAGCTTTTGTGCGGCGTTCCAAATTACCAGCACTCCTATCATATCTCACAAAGAACGAGCTTAGCCCGGATTTTGAATTCTACCCTCCTGAGCAAAACTATCATACTCCACGCCTCCTACACTATGCAGCTGCACAGAACTCTGCGCCATTAGTTCTCGGTATTCTTACACGAGCTGGAGCAAATCCACTGCTCACGAATACGGAAGGAAAGACAGCCTTTGAGCTTGCTGGAGATCGTCCTACGCGTGATGCGTTCAGAGTAGCACGATCCGAGCTGGGTGAAGCCAAGTGGGATTGGGACACTGGCAGTGTTCCTCTGGCTATGACGAAGAGTGAAGCCGATCACCGTGACGAGCGAGAAAAGCAAGAAGCAGAAAAGAAAGAATCAGACCGGCGGAAGGCTGAGGAAGAGAGGCTTCGCATTGAGGGCCCAAAGATCTTGGATCAGAAAAAGAAGGCTACAGGCATGGGTTCGATCATTGCGAAAACACCGCAAGAGCGTAGGGAAGAGGAGGCCAGGGGGTTGACACCTGAAATGAAGATGAAGTTGGAGCGAGAAAGGAGAGCGCGTGCAGCGGAAGAAAGAATGAAGAAATTACAGAGTGGCAGTTGAAGGTATCCGTTAAGGCGATTGAATGCCGAGATATCTCGTGAGTTATTAGGCGAGCCATTGGAATAGATTAGAGAGACTTTATTCATGCTGTAATAAAGAACAATGCAAATAGCACTACAAACATGCTGTAATAAACAACGCTTTACCCCAATTTCTAACCTGAGTATTATTACTACACAACGAAATGTCTATCACCGCAATTGTAAAATACCTTCTACTGCTTCGAGGGATACCACCTCACCATTAGAGAGTAGTTCAGCTATTAGTACAGGCAGCCAACAACCATGGATATGGGCACTTGGTCTTCCTACGAGGAGTCAAGTAGTATATCACTCCATCTACCCATGCTAAATAGAATATCATTTCATGCCATAGATGATATAATCGAACGAGATGTAGAGTTAGCTCCAGTATCAAACCACGAGGATAGATAATTACGAAAAATGAAGCAAATACTAAAAATGAATCGAAGCAACTCTTCAATACAAAGCAGTCTTCTTGATACTAGAAAGCCTCATCGATACGTACTGTCAGTATCTTATCTCTCTTTCGCTTACGCCATCCTGTTAAACGAGTGGCAGCCACGAGAGGCAACAGCTGCAGAAGGCACTCGGCCACTTTCTTCTTTTTTTTTTCTCCCACAAATAAAACTTTTCTCCTGAAACATTTTTTCTCATAATTCTCTTCTTTCATTCTCCATCTTCCTCCTTTACTGGCCTTTTCTTCGTCTAGACACTTGTCGAGCAAGGAGGCTTTCTACCTGATTCTTGCCTACTGCACAGCATTTTCTATGCATTTCCACTCTCGTTCCTCATCCCCTTCTCCATCTTCTCATCTTTCTATCCCATTTCAACCCCTGCCTTTACCCTCTTCTTCATCTCTCTTGCCTCATGTTCATCGCCTATCACTTCATCTGCTTTCGCTCATTTCCCTTTTCAACTTTCTCTTTTACTTTTTTTTCTCTAATTTTTTCCTCCCATTTTTCCCATTTTCCCTCCTCTTCCTTTGACACTCCCTTTCCTCGCTCATTATTCCCCCTTTATCACTATCTTTTTTTGTCCTCCCCCGCCTATCTTTTATATTTTACTTCTTCAGCTTCCAACACACTTGTCTCTCACTCTTTTCCTTCTCTTCACTCTAAATTTTTGCTTCTTCATCTTCATCTTCATCCCATTGCTTACCATTTCAACATCTAACATAAGCGTTGCCTAGTTTACCTAATTGCAAAAGAAGTGTGGTCAACCGAACGAACCGAATCGAACCGGACGGCTGAGTGAATAATAATAATAAATAATATACATACATGATGGGGAGAGGGGTGGTTGGATCTGGTATTGGCAGGTGGGATCGAATCGAGTCACGACAAACCACACTTCTTATCCCCAGATGAACCAATACCATCGAAGAACACATTTACATCGACACTGAAGACCCGTACTTCCAAGATTTCTATAAACGACCAATGAACGACTGACCGTACGAGCAAATAAAAATGAGAAGAGAAATGAATCGATGAATGCAACTGCTTATCCGACAAGCAACTCGAGACCGCAAAAAAGGCCACTACGCCGGTCCACAAGAATGGATCGATTTGCCAAGATCTACCTATACTACTCATTCGAAAAGCATGTCGAAATCCTTGAAGAAGACTGTTCCACGCAGCTAGAACGAACGAACGAACGAAGAAAGAATGAGAAGAGAATCGAGTCAGTCTGCGACGAGCCATATTGCTTATTCGAAAAGCATCTCGAACTCTTGAAGAAGTCTACCACTCCTTGCCATACGAGCGAATCGATTCGCAAAGAACTACTTGTACTGCTTATCTGAAAAGCATCTCGACATCATTGAAGAAGATCTCGTATTTATTCCACGCGAACGAATCGATCGAGCGAGCGGCCGAGTGCATAAGGAAAAATAAGAACAATACTATATATAATGGGGTTATCAAGAATTCGGTATAATGGGACCGAGTCGATCTGCGAAGAACCATACTGCTTATCTGACAAGCAACTCGACGCCTTTGAAGAAGCCTCCTATTGCAACTTCACAGGAGCGAGCCTATTCGCAAAGAGCTACCTCTATTGCTAATGCAACAAGCAACCGGAAGGAACTGCACAAGACTACCAACTCACCCTACAAGATCGACCGGTCGGCCGATTTCATAAGAAATAGTAATACATATACAAGGTTATCGGGAGTTATGGTATGAGAGAATTGCGTTGGCCCGAGAGATTGCTTATCCGACAAGCACCTTGAAGAAACTATCGAAAAGATCTATACGAGAGACTCGAGCCGATCCGCAAAGATTACTTATCCGACAAGTATCTCAAGATTATTAGAGCCATCAATTCCTCACGAGCGTACGAACGGCCGGTCGAGCGTATAATATAGCAATGCTACATACGATGGGTATATGGGTATATGGGTTGCAGACCGAGGGAGTTGATTCTGGTCAAATCAAGGCGATCACAAGGGAAATCATTTCTCATCAACAAGCGTTTCGGGATCACTAAACAAGGCAACTCGTATGCCCAAACCCCGTTTCTTCTCGCGATGGATCCGCCCAAATACTCGGTAATACAACACTGTGATTGCTAGATATCAACTCCAAGCTGACATACTCACAGTTGAACCCAATTCTAAGAGAATTGCACGCACCAAATTTCTAACTGCACGTCATCTGGCCCATTAGCAGCTTAGTCTCTCGTATCGGCAGAGTAGTTTCCATAACAGCATAGAAACCCCGTTCTTGTCGAATTGAGGGGGCTCGCAAAGAGGCGCAACTTTCCGATTCAAAGTGCCAGGCAGCTTCCCCCTTCCCCGCTGTCTTCGCGTAAAAGTTGAGCCCGAGATACAGGAGACAAGTGCGTCATTCCTCGCTGCCCAACGTTATCACGCAGAGCTTAGCGAGCAAATTTTCGTTAGGCAGCCAGCAAAGTCAAAGAAAGGTGAGTCCGTCATCTTCATTGGCCCCAAGAATATCATTGTCTGATTTTCTTGTTATCATTTATACAGACATTGCCGAATCTTCGACCACAGGCGTGAAAAGCTCGGCCTAAGTGCATTTCAGCTCTTAGGGCACTCAGCAAAACACTGATTATGCGACAACAGCAAACATCTTCTCTATCCAAAACTTCCGATTGGCCATAACCCCGCCGATGGTTAATTTGGAAAGAGTGCCTACAAGGTAACACACTCTCCTAAGTGCTCTCATTTTGCCGTTCCGGCGAAGCATCCACACCTTACTTCTTCCTTTTTATCCCACGAGGGAAAAGTTTCAGGTCCTTCGCGTCACAGTTAACCCGACTTCCAGTGTTGTTCCAATACCGAAAATGCTGTTCAGCCGACGGTGCTCTTACAACATCGGGCCGATGTGCAAGAAGCGTTACCACCTCGGCAGACGGATGGGCATCAACTCGCTCTTCAGCAGAAAGTCGGTATCTAGCTCTTGGTGAACGCTAGATGCGTATGCTAGCTCCAATCAAGAGGAGCAGACTTTCAAATTAGGCTTAATCCCCCAAGCTTTCAATCAAGCTTATTTGATGAAGACGATGCACATTACGCTACGCCAATGCAGCAACTCGTTTTCAGTCCGAAGAATCACCGGGTCCTCTGCACCACCATTCGATCAATGAGATACCATCGTGATATGCACCCCGCAGAGCTAAAGCAGCTCTCCTTGGCGAGTTTGTCCAATAAAGGTATGTGGTATTCTAACTTGCAGCGGATTTGAGTGTACTCCCGCAGCCAAAAACCGATCTCCGAAGTTTGCGAATAATGTTAGGTAAAATGCAAGAAGACTAACTGCGCGTATTTATATAGTCGCAGCATTTACACCTATAAGAAACAGAGAAGATGCTGTGAAACGAAAAGCACATTGTTCTGATTCTAATTCAAAACCCTCTCGAGAAATACTTTTATTCATAATGGCGCCACAGTTGGTTCGCTTGCTAGCCACCGCTTCGGTGATTCTGACAAATGCGCTGAGCTTTGCCGACGCACAAAGCTCCAAACCAGTCTTTGCTCACTTCATGGTATGGTTCACCTTTCTTCCTTATGGAAATACCTAAATTGACATCGGGCGACTCAGGTTGGAATTGTCGAAAAGTTCACTGTTCAAGATTGGGTAACCGAGATCCAGCAAGCTCAAGCTATTGGTATTGATGGCTTCGCACTAAACTGCGCTCCTCCTTGGGTCGACAGTTATACGCCAAAGCAGTTGGACAATGCGTATACAGCGGCTCAGCAACTCAATTTCAAGATGTTCATTTCGTTCGACTTCGCGTATTGGTCCAATGGCGACACGGGAAACATCACCAGCCTTGTGGGGAAATACGCTGCCCACCCGGCTCAAGCCGTATTTAACGGAGGTGCTCTCGTGAGTACCTTTGTTGGCGATTCTTTCAATTGGAATACCGTAAAGAGCGCTCTAGGCAGCCAAAAGCTGACGGTGATTCCTAATATGCAAGACCCTGCTTCCGTTGGAAGCGTCAGCTCCCAGTTTGGCATTGACGGGGCCTTTTCGTGGTATGCCTGGCCTACAGATGGTGGGAACAGCGTAATAGAGGGGCCGATGACAACTGTGTGGGACTTGAGATACATACAGGGCCTCAATGGTCGGCCCTACATGGCACGTAAGTGTTACCGAAAGAGATATCGAGCCCCAAATTAGAGACTGATATTGCTTTCGATAGCTGTCTCACCCTGGTTTTCAACTCATTTCAACACTAAGAATTGGGTCTTTATATGTGAAGAGCAGCCAGTCCGTCGGTGGCAACAGATTCTTGACATGAAACCCGCTCTTGTTGAAATCATTACGTGGAATGGTTAGTGCACCCATACCATCGGCATAATGCTCTCTGAAGGAAGGTTAACCAACGAGTATAGACTTTGGTGAAAGCCACTACATTTCGTAAGTGAACCAGCCTCTTTTCCCCTTTTGGCTCCTTTTTTTTCAGCTCGTAAAATGGTATTACTAACATTCCATGCTCCATACAGTGGCTCAGAGCCCAACCATAGCGATGATGGGTCCTCCCAATGGGCTAATGGTTTCCCTCATGATGGCTGGCGCGATATTTACAAGCCATACATTGCTGCGTACAAGGCCGGCGCGTCTTCTCCAACGGTGAATACGGACGAAATTGTCTACTGGTACCGCCCGACTCCGCATGGTACCCATTGTACCAATGATTCGTTGGGCATTCCTCGAGGAGTTGAGTTGATGGATGATCTCGTTTTCGTCAGCACCTTGTTCACGCAGCCTGCACAATTGACCGTCACAAGTGGAAATGTGGCACCTGTCACCGTTAATGCCGATGCCGGGGTTCACGTTTTCAACTTCACCATGGGCGTTGGCAAGCAGTCATTCTCCGTCTCCCGCGGCGGCAAGCAGATCCTTGGTGGCCAGAGTGCAAAGGATATCACCAACTCGTGCCAGACGTACAATTTCAACGCATATGTGGGCAAGTTCTAGACCCAGGCAGACTAAGGCGTTAGGCACCCAAAGGGACAACGTGATCAATATTTCACTTTTCTTTTTGTTTCTTTTCCCTTCATTTCTTTTCTTTTTTTCGACTTATTGATGCATCAAATTTCGCCTCTGGCACACGGAGAGCCCAGCCCTGTGGGTTACTGTCCACTAGTGTGGCTGTCAAAGCGCCATGGCCCACACGGCTCATGATCTAGCAACACGGCACAGATGGGATGGAGTGGTGCACTAATCAAGCTCCAAGGCCGAACGGCAAAAACAAGGCGTAAAATGTCTCGCATGAGGAGGTAGTGGTCGGCATCTGTCCATCCATGCATGTATACAGAGAGTCAGCTGTTGGTGCCCATCCACCTCAGATGCGGAGATGACATCTGATTAAAATCCTTCAGTGTTAACAAAAGCATGAACTATCCTCCACCTTCCAATGAGCTTTGCTCTTTTCCTTCTTTAGCTATCAGTATTTTGCATAGTTACTGCGGGTAACACATGACGGTCACATCTCAGCAAATTCAATGTGAGATAGTTTTAAGACACATTGAGATTTTCCTTGCAGCAGAGCCAATAAGAGACATCGTCTAAGAGGAGGGGCCGCGGGCGGATGTGGTTCCGTCCACCCAGCTAGCTAGCCTACTCAGATCACCATTGCCGCATAATCAGGGAGGGCGCGGCGAAAGACCGCAAAGTCCTCGCACGCCTGGCATGGAACACGTTTGGTCTCTATATTTAAGCATACGATATCCTCCTTTCTCTTCCTCGTCCGAATATGACCATTGTTACGGCGGATTCTACTCCGTATCTCAGAACATTTTGAAGCCACCCCTGCATCTCTCCTTTTTATGCCCTTGACAATGTCAGGTCGCAGCTCGCCACCGAACAAGTATCGTCGGCTTGCCGCAAAACCTCTACCCTTCGTCAACGAGATCACATTTCTGATCGAGGCCGGTACTCCTACATCTATCACACCCACTAGCAATTCTAACACCCGGCCGGAAGACACGGAGATTAGATCTGCGAGGAGGACCGTCAACGTTGCTTGCGAATCCTGCCGTAAACGGAAAATAAAGGTACGGTTATCAGACTCACCTCAAGAGTCTTGCTATAATTTTGCGTTCCCATGAATTTTCAGCTCATCATACTAAAATCTCCAAAGTGCGACGGGATTCGGCCGAAATGCTCAAGCTGCGAAAGCCGCGAGCTGGTGTGCCAATACGCCTCGGCGCATCGTGGAGAAACCTTCACGACCGCATTGAAGCGCAAGTATCAAGAGGAAAATGAAAAAACAACTGCTTATGAAGAACTCTTCACTACTCTTCAAACTTGCCCGGAGAAAGATGCAGCGAGCATGTTCAGTCTAGTACGCCAAGGCGTGGATCCTAGATACCTCTTGAGACAGATGAAGAATTGTGATCTCTTAATGCAGCTCTCTGTTGTTCCGGAGACCCGGAGACGCTACCAGTTCCCTTATCTTCCTTCTATGCCAATTCGTCTTCAAACACCAGACAACCCATATCTCAAGTCAATGCTATATGAGACTGCATTCCTCGAGACTGATGAAGGCAGCGATGGAAATTCCGACCCATCGCTGGAAGATACACAACTGAGTCAATACCAGAACATATACCTGCAACCGTATCATGCTGCCGAAGTACTCGATCCTCTGATCGATCACGTTAAGCCCTCCAAGTGGACCACAGTAATTGCTGACGACCACCTTATGCGAACACTGTTGCAGGCTTATGTTCTCCACGAGTATCCGACCTTTCCCGTATTTCACAAGGACATCTTTTTTCAGGCTATGATTAATAATGACAAGCGATTTTGCTCGTCAATGCTCGTCAACGCTTTGTTAGCAGAAGCATGCGTAAGTGTACACAATCAACTATGTTCCTTCCGGCCGGGATTGGGCAGACAAAGAACAGACGAGCTGACCAAGTTGCAGCACTGCCACATGGGAATACCTAATAGGGGCCAATTCTGGGTTCCTAAGAGTCTCAGATATCGCTTTCTGGCTGAGGCGAAACGTCTATGGGAACTGGAAAGTGACAAAGTAGACCTTGTTACCGTACAGGCTGCCGCGCTCTTGAACCTCGTCTACAGTCACAATGGCATGGACAAAATTGGCCAAATATACCTGATGCATTCTCTCAAAAAAGCTCAGCAGCTAGAACTGTTCGGAGATCAAGCGGCGGAAGACGACGAAAGGATGATCCACGCCCGGGTCTTTACTGCCTGGGCTCTCTTCAACTGGCAGTGGTATGTTGATCCAGCCCACATCTCTTCTTCACGATATCCGTCCAGTCTCCCATTAATACGTTGATCCATCTCACGATAGCATACAATCATACTACTACTATCGGGCTCCTCTGATTCCTGATCCGCCGGCCGTACCATTGCCTGATCCAGATAAGCATCCGTTTTGGTATGGAGATTTCAAGCTGAAATATCCACTAAATGCGACGCTCATTCCGGCTCAATGCGGGCATCATTTCAAAGCAATTTCTGGTTTGCGCTCAATCATACACGACATGGCTACAATTACTTACGGCCAGGATTCATATCTTTCGGAATGTCCAGATCAAATCTTGTCTATGTTCTCGAGGCTGGAAAAATGGTTTGTGGAACTACCCGCCGCTCTCTCCCCTCACAACATCGTCTTCCCATGGCAACTTAAATTACAGTGAGCTTTCCCGTTCTCCTTTTCTATAATAATTATCTTCTTTCTATTTTCTTTCTGTCTTGCATGTCTTTGAATCTGTGCTTGCAGTCGAATACTGACAGGTCATTTAGCATGGAGCTTTATTTAGCCACTATCCTGTTTTCTTCAAAGCAAGCTGGTATTTCGGAGGCTTCAACCATTATGAAAGAAACAGCCTATAGCACTTCTGCCTATGCAGCCGCTCGTCTCGAGACCGTTACGCGCCTTTACTATATCCGGCACAGCTTTGAATACTTCGACTCCTTCTTGACGATCCACCTGTCATTCATGGCAGGCGCCGCCATGGACGCCCTCAAGATGACGCCTGCTCATGAGATAGACACCACCAAATCTTTGAGATCGACGATTATTTTGAGCCTCAAAGGGTTGTACGATCAGGGCCAGCACATTCACCTTACCTCAGTCATCTATCGACTGTTGCGAGATCGACTTGACCCCAGGGATTTGGAGATTTTGCAGAATTATGTGGTTTGGGATCCACTTACTCCCGAAGAACCCCTTTTAGTACAATATGCTCAATCTCATTATCCTCTGACATTGGGAAACAAAGATGCAGACCCAGCTTCCGCGCGGCTTGAAAATTTAGTGAAGCAGTATGATCAAGTCTCGCTTGAAGAGAGTCAGTCATCCTAATCGAATCTTAGCGCAATTGTTCAGCTTAGCAGAGCAGCAAGGTTTATTTATTCCCTTTGCGTACAAGGCGCTGATAGAATCGGCCTGCTGTTGTTGAAGACTGTCAGAAGCCTGTGTGGCGTTGAAAATATTGAGAAAGGCGCTCGGATCCAGGCCAAGTCTACAATCTTGGAATTGCTTACGCCCAACGGGTTGAGCCTCGTGGTAAATTGAAATCCGCGCATAGCTAACATGCCAGTATGCGCTGTAGAATTCTCGGCCTCGTTTATCATACGCCCGATTTTTTTTTTTCCTGTTTATATTTTCCTCAATTTTCTTTTTCAACTGTGGTCAAAAAGCATGTAATAATCAGCGTTAATTCTTCTAGGTGCGACGACGTCGTTCCAACTAATACTGTGTATAATATAGATGATGCTGCTCTAGAACGAGAGGTACGTTGCGACCGTGCGCTTATAGAAGGTGGATAAGCAGTGCCAAATATTATGTATGGGCCAGGCTGATGAGTGTGTGTAGTGTATTCTGTACCGTCACCAGGAGTGCCGACTTGTAGCGTCCTCGCAACACGACATTTACGGGCATGACCAAGCTCTCTCGCCATTACACGGTACGGGATAACTTTTGCTTTGGTTGATTGTCAACTTCTTTTCTTCGGAGGGACTCGCACAATCCGAGTCTTGGCTTATCCCTTAAAACCTTGATCTGCAGTGCAGCAACAATCGAAGCACAAAACAAAACAATAATTCGCTCACAAGCAGAGCTTCGTGGCAATGACAGCCCTCCTGGATTGTCCAACGGAAATTGTGCATTCCATCTCAGAGTGCCTACCTGCGGCTAGACTCCGCGCTCTTTATCTTGTCAGTCAAGATTTACGCAAAGTCGCTGAGCCTCTCCTATACGCTAGGATAGAGCTGGTATGGGAGAAAGCTCGACCTCCTCGCATCATGTCTCATATACAGAGCATTCAACGACGACCTCAGCTGGCTAATTGAATTCAAAATCTTACCTTCCATGCGCCCTTCCAATCATATCTCCCTGGGGAAATTATCATCAAAGATCCACATGGTTTCCATTCCGGCTTGTATTTCGTCGCCGCTTCAGTCGTTTAGCTGCCCAAACCCACATGAGATCATGCCTTAGCAAAATATTCCCAGAACTATGCCTGTTTTCTGGATGGATGGCAGGAAAAACTCGATAATGATCTCAAAGTATACAAAGAGTATTTGTCCCAGAATAGTATGGCGCAGCGCAGCATAACGACGTGCGGAGCCACATACGATCTGACATCGGAGGTTTAAAACTGTGCAACACAAATGAACAAGTAAAGTTACTTCCCGCCGTCGACAAAATGCTACGTGAAGCGCTAAGAGTCATTGACCAAAAGAAGGATACTTACCAGATGATACAGAACCAGCCAAAGTGTCTCCGTTTAAAATCATCGTATTGTGATTTACCCACCCTGGAGCGAAAGTCATCTTAGGCGGGTTTTTGGGACTGGGTCGTTGGGGAAAAGCAGAACTTATACCAAGCCTGGCTTTTAAGTATCAGCTACTGGTAAATAAAACAGCGCCTTGAGGAATGTTATCAATTTTCCACTTAGTAAAGAGCAATAGTTAGTAAGAGGTTGATTAGAGCAAACCTTTCTAGTAATAAAAGGCCCGAGGACGGAAAATTAAAATTAATAAACAGCTACAGGTTGGCATTTGCTTTACTTTACGACGCTCAGCTTCTTGTCTCTCATATTTTCTTATCTTTCCCTACCTTCTCAGGTGGCAGCGGCGAAGCGCTGCCCAGGTACGGCGACGTCGCTGTAGCCGAGAATGGGTGTGTAGACGAATTCCAGCGATTGGCATCATACGGCCGTGCGCACATCATAGCGCCGCAGAATAATCAGCGGGTACGACGCGATTCTGACGGGCCCTGGCATTATCTAGTAGTAGTATTAGCATTTAACCAAGATCCCCCGCCGGGTTCAGATCGTACCTGGCTGTACCGTAAGGGGTAATGCCCTTGGGCGATCTGAGGGATCCCGACGCCACGCGAGACGAGTAGCCTGTATTGCTAACAGTGCCTGGAAGCGCTCCGTACCAGTAAGAACGGCAGACAATGCTGTGGGGCCTAACGCAGGAACGCAATGGATGGGGTCGAGCTTCGCCACCTCCGTTCGATCGGATGGCTGCTTCAGGTTATTCTCGTATTGAAACAACATTCCCTTCGCTGCCGAATCGGCTCGCCTGTCGGCTAGCGAATCACAAACTCCATGATACCGAATGGCCGTACGATGTAGATTGTTCAAACAGCAGGATTCATGCATAGTACAGAGTTTTTCTGTCGCAATCTTATCCGAGCGGTGCAGCTGTGAGTGCTACCTATGTATGAGCTCATACATACGAAAGAGGTATTTATCAAATTGCTGGCAAAGGGACTTCAATGTATGTGCTGGGAATGGACGTTGCCCTATTGTGGACAGTCTAGGTTCGGACTTGGTAGTTACAGCTTTGGCAACGCTTACAGTATACTGTAGTCTCGATGCGATGAGCTGCGACGCTCTAGTGTGTGAGGATGGAGCAGGATACGGAGCACCTACCTGTAGAAGCAGCCCCATGTAAGAAAGGCGGGCTACAAGTAAAAAAACCTGAAAGGGTCTCAGATTAGCATGGCATCCCCGTCTTTGTAGCACTGCTAGTACCTGTGCAGAGTTTTATCTCCACTGTCAATCGATAGCCGGTGAATAGCGAGTTTCTTAGCACCTACTAGTATACGGCTTAGTAAAAAAACGAACGACAAAGTAGCCCAAGGAGAAAGAGCTTCTTGCTTGGCAACCAGGATCCCATGGTGTTCGGGCTGTCGCGGATATTCTCTTGCCGCGGATAGGCCGACAAGACCTAGGCAGGCCATCTTGCGGGTTTCTAGAATTAGTGCGCGCGGCACTACCACCATCAAAGGGAACGATAGAGGACTTCATACCGGAGGTAATCACACAGAATAAGGAGTTGGTACTACTTGCGCAGTGCCAGCACCTGATACTAGGGGCTAGAGGTTATCAATGTTGCCATAGGTGTGGGCCTCTCTGGTGTGCATTAGCAAGCCACCGGCTCGGAAAGAAACGACAAAGTGCAACTGTCGATCCGGAACATGAAGATTATTGCCAAAGAGAGAAGCAGTGATGAGTATAGATTAGGGAGCGTCAACTGGCACTTCCAGCAGTGGAATATTGCACATACTAAAGGGCTAGAGAGCACCAGCATTCAGCCATCTCCCATGACTCACAATAGAGGAGTGAGGGTGCGTTCTAAAGAGCCATCCAGCAGTGTTAGCTCGCCTTGCTTTGTATCCCGTGACGGCCAAGCATTGTAATTAGTACGGAAGCTCCGGGACATACGGATGTAGAAATAATCTAACAGGCTCTTGCTGAGAGTCGATTGTGATGATGAACAGGCCTCAACGAGCAGGGAAATCATCCTCGAAGTTGGTCCAATCCTCAGGGTGGCCAAGATGGCTACCTGAGCATATACCAATATCGAGCTATAATTTGGAGATCGATACGGAGTACTTCGTAGACGAACAGACTCGCGAGGGATACGTTTGATGCTGACCCTCCCTTGTTCTGCCAGATGTAAGTCAAAGACAGCAGTCGACATATCTGCAGGACGTGCTCTCTGACTAGGGTATCTAGATTGGAGAGCGTCTGCCTGCCGGAAGCTGAAACTGACTCGAACATTTTGAACATGCTCAGGTACAGGTGATTGTGCCACCGTACATGGGGTATAGTCGCTAGACAGCTTTTCAGGTCGACTGGGACTCAGCAAGATACAGCAGGGACAAAGGAAATTATTTCACGGGCCCGTCCGGTGGCAACAAACAGATGGACCTGGGTGATGGGGCAGTACTCCTTTTTCAGTTTCCTCTTTGAGGGACTAGGCGATTGCTCCGTATTTACTTTTGACAGACTATCATGACCTGGGTGGCTGCTCATATCATCTGTCACTCGTGTTAGCTCGGAGTACGGAAATTGTACTTGCTTGTAGCAATGCAGCACAGCAGGCATTGCAGCCAGGAAAGGCTAATAAGGAGACAAAAATGTGGTTCTGGATTTAGGAGTTCGCATTAGGATAGAGAGAGACGACCGAAGTAGGATAGAGAGGTTGTGCTCACGGAGAATGGTGCCTACCTGCAGGTGCCCGGCAGGGAATCCCCCGTTCTTCGAACTCCGTGCTTTTTGGTAATGCTCGTACTACTAGTAGCAGTAGCAGTGCGTACAAGCAATAGTATGCCACCACTGCTAGTAGTACCACTACGGACCAATAGCACAGTTAGGAGCTCGGTGATGCTGCTTGCCGGTGTTGTGCAGTCCGTTCTTACCTGGGGTGCTGGGTACCGATATCTGCGTTGTAAATTGAGTTGCTCGCAGACAGGCCTGTTTTGTGGAAACGGAGCTGCTAAGCAACAGTGCATCGCTTGGAGATTTTCGTCCGCTGACCGACAGGGATGATGGGCTTTCCTGTGGTCTGATTGATTCGGCAGCAGGGGTTTGGTGGCGGAGGCAGTGTTGATGGGGAAAATCTCCATCAACCAACAGACAGAGGCTAGCTGGATACAACTGACGGGACCGGCTGGTAGAGCATGGCAAGGCTTGAGAGGCGAGGCGTGGGATGGCATGGATTGGTTGACATGGCCTGGTATAGTATATTACCCGTAGGCGACAGCATTGGACGGAATGGGCACGAAACGACAGCACGGTGTCTGAGTTTGGGATAGCGGTCTGCGGATGGCGTGGATTCTAGCACCTGTATTAGCCAATTATGGTGGCTGACTCCATACTGTATACACCAGCCTGGCGCCTACCGTCTGTGCGAGTGGCTGTGTTGGTTTGCTGCAGAAGCAGCAAGGATCAGGATAGTTCAGGTTCAAGTAGAGATCGTGTCTGTGCGGGCTCGACGATCTTGCTGGCGTGATGTGCCTCGAGAACGGAAGATGGAGATAAAAATAAACGGTGGGCTGCAAAAAAAGACCGGTGGGAGTTTCACGGGGGAGACACGCATATGGCAGGAAAGCAGGGAACAAAGGGCAGGCGGTAACGTGATATCGATCGAGTTTAGCGCGAGAAAAGCGCCGGCCAACCTGAAGCAGGAGCAGTAGGAGGGAAAGAAGGCTTCAGGCAAGGAGGTGCTACCAGAGGTAGTACTACCTGTATTAGAGGTTTAGTACCTTAGTAGGGTAGTACGGAGTACTGTCACCTGGTATCAGGTAGTACTCGTAGTACTGTATAGAGGTACTGGGTGGGTAGGTAAGTATAGCTACTATACTCTATTCCTGCCAACTGGCCGCGACTGCCTGGCCTTTTATTGAATCCTTATTCTTATTATTCTTATCTGTTTTTGTTTTCATTTTCGTTTTGTTTGGATACTATAAGGTTGCTGGTACTTCGTACATAGTATTTTATTCCATTTCGTTGCGTTTCTGCGTATCAGGCGCGTCAGGGGCACTGGTTTCTGCAGGTGCTTTAACCTGGTTTGGCATTAGGCTCGCGGGTTAAACTTGTCTGGAAGCTTAGGCGCTGTACTCCGTATACGGTGGCCCCAGATGTGGCCGGGCTGCAGGTGAGGCTTGAAAGGCGCGCATGAATTGGCTATTTGGAGGAGATTGGAAGAAAGCGGTTCGCTGGTGGCACGTTTGAACCCGCACGCCACAAGCTGCAGAGTTTGATTGGCTCTCCGACGAGTAGAGAAAGAAAGACAAGGCTATGTTCAAAGACAAGATAGACTGCGTGGATACAAGTTGTTGTTTTTCGTTTGGTTTTAATCTACGGAATTAATTTGCTGTCAATGCTTCTTTGGCAACCCATTCGTGTTTGTATCCCTTTGTGGCGTTGGTTACTACCAGTACTCCGTAATTGTCCTCATGTTATAGCCATATGAGCCCATAGGTGGACTGATTGGTGCGTGGAATGCAGTACTAAATCAGGCACTGGGTACGAAGTAGGTGCTTCTACTAATACCTGTAACCTCAGCTGCCAATCCATCCACCCGTACCTGAAAAGGCTCCTTCTAGGGGCTGCTTCAGCGACCACTAAAAGCGCCGGGTGCCTGCCAAGAACGCTGTAGCGCGGCCCCTAGGGGGCATGGAGCCGTTTCGGCAGCAGGCCATCTATGCGCCCCTGGGACCTCTTGGCACGGATTTTAGAGCAAGACACGGGGGTGTGTATCTGCCCAGTACCCAATCTGAACGGGCTGCACAGCAGCTGTACCTGCACTGTACCCGCGCCAAAAGTCCCGCCTACCAACCGCCACCGACGACACTTTGCTCGTGTTAGTGCCCAAACCTCCAAGCACACTTGGCCGTCATGCCAAAAGCAGTACTCCGTGTCTGGGCCGCCTTTCGCACTTGTACGTTCTGACTCGAGATTGCCTCAACCTTCTTCCCGGCGCTTCACGATGGGTCTCTTCATGGGTCCGGTTCTTGATTCGACCTTTCCTATACCGCAGGGGGGTGGGGGGTTTGCGCCTGCTCAAGCGCCCAGCATGAAAGAGTCTCCCACAAAGGCTCTCTCCTCCGGCCTTTGGGTATATAGATGTGTCTCCAGCCCATTCTTTGTCCTCTCTTGAATTTTGAAGCTTCATCAGTCCTTGTGTAGTTATTTTCTTTTTCTTTCTTTCTTCTTTTCCCTAATCTACCAGTCTCTCTTTTTGGGCCAAAGTCATTCGTTATCTTTGCATCCCTCAAACTACTCTACTGCTACAACAACAGCAGCAACAACAAAATATTTCATATCGATATTCATATTCTTTATTCATATTTTTTGTCTCTTTTCGATACGCTTGATCGCGATCAACTGTCATTCACTCAATACCTGTTTCAAACTACTTCATCATGAAGACCGCCGTCTTCGCTCTCCTGGCTGCGGCCAGCGTTGAGCAAGTTGCTGCTACTGTAAGATATTCATGGCTTTGGACTGGTTTGAGAGACAGCCTATTTCTTCTATACACACAGTTGGCTAACTCGCACTTCATCGTCTAGTACTCCCTTGGAAGCTCTTGGACTCAGGCCAAACCCTATAGCTGCCCCGGAAACACCAACAACCAGTGCAATTCCCAGCAGCAGTCTGGTTGGGACTTCAGCGATGTTCCCACTGGTAACCTTGGACAATGGGGCGGATTCGACTTCAGCGGTTGGTCCTGCGAGAACGACTTCGGCAAGCGTGATAGCCTCCTGGGTGCTCGTACTTTTGGCTCTACCGGCCGCTCTATTGTTGGCGACTGCACGGCCGACAAGAGCACCTCTCCTTGCATCTCTGCTGGTGCTGGCACTGGACACTTCTCCGTCGACACCTTCTCCGTCTCAACCGAGTTTGATACTCGTCTGGAGTTCCACTACGGTATGCCTGATGGCTCTACCTGCAAGCAGTCTTCTCAGTGCTCGTCCCAGGGAACCACGGTCAAGAACAGCCAGTGCGGTGGTGCCAAGTCGGTGACCATTGTCTACCCTGGCAGCGGAAAGTCGTCTTGCAAGACCAAGGTTCACCACATCTCTTGGAACTGTGGCAGCAATGCTCCCCCGCCTTCACACTCGCAGCCTGCTTACTCACAGCCTGCCTACACTCCTCCCGGTGGAGGATCTCACCACTCCAAGCCCCCCCACTCGCAGCCTGTCTATACTCCCCCCTCTGGAGGATCTCACCACTCGCACTCTCGTCCTGGCAACACTCTGCCTCCTTACGGCCAGACGACTACTGCTCCTGCTGGCGCCGAGACGACTACTGCTCCCTATGGTAACACTCCTCCTGCTGGTGGCGAGACTACTACTGCTCCCGCTGGCGCTGCTACTACCACTGCTCCTGCTGGCGCCGAGACGACTACTGCTCCCTATGGTAACACTCCTCCCGCTGGTGGCGAGACTACCACTGCTCCCGCCGGCGCTGAGACTACCACTGCTCCCGCTGGTGGCGAGACTACCACTGCTCCCGCCGGCGCTGAGACTACCACTGCTCCCGCTGGTGGCGAGACTACCACTGCTCCCGCCGGCGCTGAGACTACCACTGCCCCCTATGGCAACACTCTTCCTGCTGGAACGACCACGGCTGCTGGTGAGACCACCGCCTCTACTGACGTTGCTGTGAGCACCTCTGTCATTACCGCTCCCGCAGGAACCTCTACTGCCGCTGCTGAGACTACCACTGCTCCCGCTGGTGCTGAGACTACCACTGCTCCCGCTGGTGCTGAGACTACCACTGCTCCCGCTGGTGCTGAGACTACCACTGCTCCCGCCGGCGCTGAGACTACCACTGCTCCCGCTGGTGGCGAGACTACCACTGCCCCTGCTGGCGCCGAGACCACCACTGCCCCCTATGGTAGCACTCCTCCTGCTGGCGGTGAGACCACCACTGGCGAGGCCGGCGCTGTCACCACTGGCTCTCAGTCCGTCTACACCACCGTCTACCAGAGCACCTCTACTGTCTTCACCACCACCGTCCACACCATCACCAGCTGTGCTCCTGAGATTACCAACTGCCCAGCCAGGACCGACCACCCCGTCGTCACTACCGTGACTGTTGCCGTCAGCACCACCATCTGCCCGGTCACGGCTACCATCACCGGTGGCTCTCCTCCTCCTCAGCAGACTTCCGAGGCCGCTGCCGCCACTCAGGCTCCCTCTGGCACTGACTCTGGCTCCAGCCCTGCCCAGTCTGGTCTTCCTTGCCCCGATGTCCTGCCCAAGTGCATCAACACTTGGCTGCCTCTGGTTCCCAACTGCAAGGACAACACCGATGCCTCTTGCTACTGCCCCAGCAAGGATCTTGTCACCAAGGTGTTTGACTGCATCTACTCCAACGGCCAGAACGACGACGACGTCTCCGCCGCCATTGTCTTCTTCCAGGGCGTCTGCGCTGGCTATGCCGGCTCCAACCCTGCCGTTGCTACTGGTGCTGCCACCATCACCTCCATCATCACCGTGACTGGCACCCCCGTGGCTGCCCCGACCGACTACACCACTGTTGTCGTCGCCACCACCGTCACTGAGCCTTGCGTCTCTGAGGGCAGCACCATCTCTGGTAGCAGCACCACCGTCTACGTCTCAACTGCCATCACTGTCCCCCAGGTCAGCATCACTGCTGCTCCTGTCACCGCTCAGCCCACATATGTCCCTCCTGCTCAGACTGCTCCTGCTGAGTCTGCCCCCGTCGAGTCTGCCCCTGGCGCTGCCCCAACTCTGATCACTACTCCCGTTGTGGTTCCTCCTGGCTCCACTGGTACCGGCACTGGCATCCCCATCCCTCCTGTCAACACTGGCCTCCCCGTTGTCGGCGGAGCTGGTCGCCTCGGCGCCGGTATGGGCCTGGGCTTTGCCATTATGGCCGCTGTTGTTGCTTTGTAAAGCAACATCCTGGTAGAGGATTCTCTCCCTTTTTATTACACATGTGTGTATCACTAACTCTTTTCCTTTGATTATTTTCGGGGGTTTGCTTTTTTTTTTTAATTCCTCTGGAAGAGTGCCTCTGGGAGAGCGCGCGCACTATATTTGAAGTGGTAGAAAGAGGAATTGTATGTGTACACGGAACAGGACTTTGACTAGCGGAAAAAAAGACCCTCATACAGTTAGGGCAATATCATTCTTACGATCCTTACGAGCACATTGGACAGGACAGCTGGGAGGTACCCTTTTCTCTTTTCTTCTTCGTACGGACGAGAAAAGAGGGAGTGGAGGATCTTTGGATTCAATGGGTCACGCGCAACGCAACGAATGGCAATGCATGGAGAAACATCGTACACTCGCTGGACTGACTGTTTGTGGTAACTTAATATTAATATCGATATGAGATTCATGTGCCGTTTGGCTGTTGCTAAGGCTATGAACATTTTGGAAAGGTTGACTTGTCTTTTTTTTTTTTTTTTTTTTTTTTTTTTTTTTGTGAAGACTTGTGTGAGATGGCTGCTGTGTGTTTGTACTAGTAGTACCTAGTGATGCTCTTGCATCGTGAGTGAAAATTAAACTCGTTATTGTAAGAGTTTCTGATTGCGCTGTGTGAGTTGCTGCTCAATACGTCATTGATCCATGTCTTGGCTCATGCTTTGTTCAGTACTCGTATATATGGCATCAATTTAGAGTCTTATTTCGTGCATTGGTCGATAGGTGTCTAAAATCTTTATCTCAAGTACGTGCCATCTGTCTAGCCTCTACAAAAACACCGCGCGCTTAATACCAAAATCAATCAATCAACATATGAGTAGGTAATAAGGAATTGAAACCGTTAAATTGCGCAAACGTAGCTTTGTATAGTTCCCACCGCATCATAGTTTCGCCCCATTGGCCTTCCTCTCCTTCTTCTCCTTGTCCCGCAACATGCGTCGCAGAATCTTACCGCTGGGGCTCTTGGGAATGGCGTCAATGAACTCGATACCGCCGGCGAGCCACTTGTGCTTGGCCTTGTGCTCTTGAACGTGCTGGTGGATGGCCGCTTCAATGTCCTTGTCCTGCTTGTTGGCGCATTCGGTGGCGGATTTGGCAATGTAGGCTTTGGGCACCTCGCCGGCGTAGGAGTCGAAGACGGGGATGATGGCACAGTCGGAGACGTAAGGGTGGCTGAGGAGATGGGCTTCTAATTCTGCTGGAGCGACTTGATGGCCCTGTTTTTATTATATTTCGTTAGTCTTGTCCGGGATCAGGGCTAGGAGAAAGGAAAATAGAATAAACGGATATACTGGGAGTTGGGGGTTTGCTTGTTTAACGTACCTTGGTCTTGATCAGCTCCTTGATGCGGTCAACGATAATAAAGTGCTCATTGCCCTGCGATGACTTTCGCACAATGACTTCGTCGCCTGTTCGTAGCCAGCGGCCGTCATCATGGTGGACAAACGTCTCGGCATTAGCCTTTTCGTTGTTCAAGTACCCCAACACAACGGCAGGAGATTGAATCAACAGCTCTCCCGGAGTATCGTACTCGGTAACCTCTTTGCCTTCGAGATTGATAAGTTTGGCCTTCTTCCCCGGTAACAGAGAGCCGGATGAGCCCGCGAGCACGTCCAGCTCGTTTGTCGAAGAGATGGTGGGGGAGCATTCCGTCATGCCGTAGCCTTGACCGATACGCCATTTCGGAAACATCTTCATCAGCGCCTCGACAATTTCTGGGCCTAGCGGAGCTGCGCCGCAGTAGACGAAGCGCACGCTATTGAGATTGTACTTGGCAACCTTGTCGGGGTTGCCGATGACGTGAATAAGCATCGGCGGGACGACATACAGCTGTTCAATCTTGAAGCGCTGAGCTGCATCGAGAAGTTCATCGAAATTGTACCTCGGCAGCACAATGTTTTGATCGCCACGATAGTGGCCGAGGGTAGAGACGAGAACAAGAGCGTATATATGAGATAACGGTAGCACGCCAAGGTAAGTTTGCGTCTCGAGGCCGATCTGTTTGCGGGAGACACTTTCAAAGTGGAAGACCTGGAGGACATTGGCAATGACGTTGTAGTGGGAGACCATGACGGCTTTCTTATCAAGTGACGTTTTGTTAGCCTCAGTTTCTCTCTTTATCTCTCTCTCTCCGTCGTATCATATAATGCCGAGAAGAATAATCTCAGGCGTTTATGTATATTTATCAACGCCATCTCCAACTTACCGGCAGGCCAGAAGTACCGCTAGAGTAGCACAGATACGCCGTCTGTCTTGCTCCCTGCCCCTTGACCCAATGCAGAGGTTTCAGCGGCGGCAGAGCCTTGCCCTCGGCAATCAAATCGTCAATGGTCACATATCCAGCGGGATTGTCGAAGCCTGGAATGGACAGTATGAAGATGCGGTCCCGAGGAATCCCCACCGCGGCGGCAGCCTTGAGCGCATTGTCAAGCAGGGGAGCGCATGTAAATAGAGCCTTGGATCCCGAGGTTCGGAGCTGATGCTCCAGTTCTTGTGTCGAGTATGCGGCGCTTGCTGGCGTGACGATACCGGAGAGGCGATGGATGGCGTGGGTAAAAGGGACATAGTCAATCTGCGACAAAAGAGAAGCAATTGTCTCGTCAGGCATGCAATTTGTATATATATATATATATGTCGGTGTGGCTTTAGAGAAGTGGGTGGGTAGGTAGGCTAGTGCTGAGGTTTGTGGACTCTTAGCGTACCGCGTTGACTGAGTATATCGCGACTACTCTTTCCCACTCGGTCTCTTCGTTATAGTTGAACCCCAATCGCTTGCCGATTGCGCGCGCCATCAAGTCTGTCCGCTCAACTACTTCGGCGGCGTTGTAGGTCTTGCCCGTGATGCCACAAGTGTATGGGTTTCTAGCCTTGGCCAGCGGGTATCTACCGTATTTCTCATCTCGCATAAATTCTTCGATGGTGATGGAATTCGGAGGATCTATCTCTCACGAGTTAGCTTGTTAACTTGGGAGGTGTATGTTTGCTAGATGCGCGTGCAGACCTGGCAATTGGGGAACGCATGATGGCGGAGTGAAGACCATGGTGATTTGTCTTTCCTTGGGGTAGAGCTGTTTATGTAGGACTTTGAGGAGATAAGAAGGTGTAAGTCGCAGGCGAAGAAGGAAAGAGAAGTAAGAATAAAAGAGAAAGGAACAAGCAGGAAAGACGAGGAATCGACTCTGCGCGGGTCAAGGCGAGAGAGGTGACATCTCTAAAACTTGGGTAAGCAGATATTATTTTAATCTCCCAGATCCGAGTGGAGGTGCGGATTGACAGACCACGGGACTCGATGTCGGCTAATGAATCACATCTGAGGTACTAGCACTCTTAGAGTAGTATTCTTTCCACTCCCCAGACATGCTTACCCCAGATTTTGTTTCTCTCTCTCTTGTCAACTTAAGAGGACATAAACTAACACGAAATACAAGTATTTTCTTCTTGGGCTATCTTCTCTTGTTGGTATTCCCTATTCTCATAACCATCTATCATCAATTAATCAATTAATCAATTAATGAGAAAGAGAACCGAGCGTCATCACTCCTGCGGGCGCCGTGATTTTAAGGTCTCCACACGACAGGACCAAGCTACTAAGGTTTCCCCAACACCATGCCTTACTCTACGTACGAACTTCTGGTGATAGATTAGTATTCAGTAATTGGACTTTAATATTATTCTCCGTTGAAAACTAGGTCGAAACTTACTATTCTAAAGTTACCGACGTATAAACTCTATATTCTCATAACCATCTATCATCAATTAATCAATTAATAAGAAAGAGAATCGAGCGTCATCTCTCCTGCGGGCGACACGATTCTAAGGTCTCCACATGACAAGACCAAGCTACTACTAAGGTTTCCCCAACACCATGCCTTACTCTACGTACGAACTTCTAGTGACAGATCAGTATTCAGTAATTGGATCCAATACTATTCTCCGTTGAAAACTAGGTCGAACCTTGCTATTCTCAAGTTACCGACATACAAACTGTCCACGGACAATTCTCGTTCTCCAATCCGAGCCGCCGAAGTATGGGTATACGGCTCGGTCTCTCGGCATCTCGGCAGGCGGTAAAACCGGTACGACTAAGACGACCCGAGGGAAAGAAAAAAAAAGGTCAAAGGAATGTTGCGTGCCTTGTGTCTTCCCTTACCTAGTGTTGCTAACACACACTGGCCACAGGACCAAGCGGTCCCTGTAAGACAAGCTCTTTGTGCGATTTTTCTAGCGGCTTTTAAGTGGGACAAATTCCGGGCCTGGTCCTTGTCGCCCCGCTTCTCTTGAGAATTCCAGTGTCATGGAAGATATTAGCAGCTAGGCCGTTGTAATGCTTCATACACCTGATGTAGCTAATCAACATGGTGGGGCAGTTGGTAATAGACAAAGGCAGTACAAAGTACACGTATGTAATCCCCTTCTCCGTCTTCATATAGAGAGCATCGTATGTAAGTTATCTAAACTACCTGAGATTTCCAAAATTGACAGCTGCCTAGCTCGTCCGTATATACAATTAAATACGAAGTTCTCCGTAGAGGTGTAAATAAGCGGCAAGGGAGAAAAATAGACCCCTTGCATGACTACGCAATATTGATAACCATTGCCAAAGTGCCCAACGCAACAAACACCCAGGTCAAAGCTTGAGGCCGTACACCAGCATCTTCGTCACCTCCACCATCTCCACTGCCACTGCCACTACCACTGCCAGAGCCGCCGCCGGTGCTGGTGGCACTAGGTCTAGCTGTAGCTTCGGCCGGCTGAATGGTTTCGGTCGTGATGACGCCGGTTTTGCATCCGATGTCGAAAACTGGACAAGAGGTCACGGTGAATACGGTCGTGATAGCCGCAGTTGGGCCGTTGTTGGAGGTCGCCGTGACCTGTAACGAAAGATGCAATTAGTTATTAGATATCGTACCAAAAGAGAGGTTGGAGTTTACTGCTACTTACCGTAGGGGCGCCTGAACCCGTAAATGTAGCAGCGTCAGCGTTACAGTTGCCCTGGACGTTGGGCACGGCGTTGGTTCCTTTGCCGGCTACGACAATATCACTATTGCCACAGTTGGCGGCCTGTGCAATGTGAACTTCCCTGTTGTCCCAGTCAAAAACAAAGTACCCAGCTCTTAGCACGGTATCTCCTAGAATCTGCTGGTCGGTAGTAAGGACAAGGCCGACGTAGCATAAGGAGTCGCTTGAACTGTCGCTTGAGCTGTCGCTTGAGCCGTCGGCCGAAAGGATAAAGTCGCTAAAGGGAACGCGGACTGTCTTGCTACCAAACCCAAAATCAACGCTGCCGCCTTCATTGCGAGTCGAGCACGGCACGTAGTAGTAGCCTTCGCCATCAGCTTGGGCGCCTAACGCCTCGAGGATAGGTAGTGCAGCAGCTGAGTGCATACGGCTGAGCGTTGTGCCAGAGTCGAGCATTACGTTGGTGTCGGCACTGGAGAGCTTGAAGCTCTGTGACTGATCAAGGGTGAGACCAAATGAAGTAAGATTGACGGCTAGGCGAGTCTCGCCCTGAATACCAGGTACAATGGGTCGTGCTTCCAAAGAACCAATGTATTTGCTGCGATCAATACCACCATAGATGATGGCGCCTGTCGCGGAGCTTGCATGCCGTAGATCGAGGGCAAAGACACGGCTTGCAATGACTCCTTGGTCAGCCATTGTGTTGAGCAGCAAGCTATATGGCTCGTCACCGGGAAACCCCCCTCGAACGTCTGGGGCAAGGCCCATGATACCCTGCGCCTGGCCCGAGCTGGTCGTGACAACGCCAAACGTCTGGTTCTTGACTTGGATATTGCCAAAGCTCAAGATATCGGCGAAGTAGGTGATGTCGACAGAGGTCTGGGTGGAAGAGTCCGATGGATCGCCATAGTTGATTTGCTCGCTCCCAAACGGGCCAACGGGTGGTGTTCTCGACCTATTGGGATTGTATTGGCCCAGAGTCTGACACTGTTGCGCTTGCTGCCGGGATGGTGCAGTCGAACAGTCTGGGTTGACCCAGAGCTCGCTAGACCCTGTATCGATGAGGACGGTTACGTTTTGGGGAGGAGTTCCCAAGCCAACTAGAATTAGAAAATCATGTCAGTATTCTGGGTTTATTAGATAGAAGATTCTGCTTTGAACTCGAGGGGGGAACAGCAAGTATAAGTGTTGCCTGAGACAGAGTTGACGATGCTCAGCCAAGCACACACTCGCTGTCTCCAGAACAGCGATGCCAACAGCAGTGACAGCTCTTTACCCAATGCGCCAGGCTGGATTTCGGCGGCAAAACTCACCTTCGATGGCGTAGAAATAATCCATATTGTCCAACGTTGCGTCAATGGCGCTTCTCTTCCCGACTTTCTGCGGCCTCTTGATGGTTCCCACGGGGATCGACAGAAACCCATCTCCAGATTCCGCCCGAGGGAACATTGAAGCGGCGGCAGCTTCGGCATACTGCGCCGCGACCAGCAGAGCGAGAGCTGAGCGCATCGTCGTCGACCTCATGGTACACGCAAGCTTTGTCGTCTTCTCCCTCTCTCGCGCTCTCTCTCTCTCTCTCCTTGAGAATATCGGCCTCGACGGAGAGTGCGAAAAAAAGAGAAGGAAGAAGAAAAGAGGAAAGAAGAGGCTGAGGCTGGGAAGAAGGCAATCGATTAATCAACTGATTGACAAAGATCTCGGCGCGATCTCACTAGTGGGGGAGAGGTGACAAGGGTGGACGACAGGACAAAGAAGATTCCGAATTCTTTCTTTATGAGCTTTTCGCCTCATCTCGTTCGCCCTCTCCTAGCCATTAACGGCCAAAGCATCTTGTTATGGTTTGCTCCATAGGGGAAGGGAAAACAGCCCTCTTCCCTGGCAGCCTTCCGGAGGAGCTGTTGGCCAAGCTGAGATGGAGCCACGCGGCGCAGCTTGCGGCTTCTGCGCTAGACTCGCTCTCGCATGCTTTAAGACACCGCTAGCTCTGGGCATTATTGCTCCGGTCCGCTCAGCCGCTCGTAGCATCAGCTAATGCTGGGCGGATCAAGCGGGTGGCCAATCTTCCCTCCCACCAGAACAATGAAGTAAAGATCCGAAGTACATTGAAGCAAAAGAGGACCCTGCCTCATTCTTGGTTGCTCCAGGCAATCTTTGCAAGTACCGAAAGCGTCTTAAGCTGGTAAGAGTAAGGACTCGGATCTTAGTGCTGAGCCAGTATTATGGACCTCAAAACTAAACATCACGAGGATGTTTAATTCGGTGGGGTTTTCCGAGGGGCGCTGCCCACTCTACCCAACTCTGGAGAGCCTCTCTCGTCATCTTTACATGACTGCCAACGCCTTTCATATCCACATTTCCCCAAAAGAATAGTTGAGCTTGAGCGCGCTCCTTGCCATCAAACCGATTTCCAGCTCCCCCTGGAATTAGCAGGAGCCTGGCGTGAGCTATTGGCAACAAAATTGAGAGATGCAATTTATGCATGGAGTTGGCACGGACTGGTAAACACAGCTACTCACTAGTACTAGAGCTGTATCCGATCTGCAAGGTTGCCCGCAATATTGGTTCCACAGGGCTTGCTCTAGTAGTCCGCCTGCCCACCTGCCAGTAAGGATGTCAAGAAGGCGGATGCCAATTACGCCAATTATCAATCTGAGACCATCCGATATTCAAGATTGGCCGACATCTCCTACTACTAGTAATGTCGTTCCAAGAGCCAAGAATCTCTAGAGACCCAAAGCAGCCAGAATGAGTCGCCAGGCGGAAATTTCCTTTCTTCTAATTTTAGCCTTCAAAGAATCGCCCTCGCGGTGGCTCAGCTGCCTCACAGGCCATTCTTTGACCAGCACGGATCCAGATGATGCTTGAGCGGCGAATTGTTTGCGAGGACGCGCACTCCTTCTTCCAAATGAGCTGCTTGGCGGCCCAGATATTTCTAGATCAAGGTAGCGTTACCCATTGCTAGGCATCTATATGCTTGGCTACAACACTAAGGCTAAGCGGTAAAGCCAGCATGTGTCACGCACATGAAGACAAGAAGCGGTCACACATGGCCTCGGTGTTTTATGATTTCAATTAAATGTTGATGCCAATAAAAACTAGGCATCCCGTTTTCTTGGCATTGTGCGAATCTATCTCTGCCTTTGGTTCACTGTTTCTCGTCGAGTCTTTCTTACGAGCGTGAAGATTTTGACTCGGCAAGAATTCGCCTAGGCCCTAGTAAAGCATCTGCTGCGATGCGCAAACCAAATCAGCAATTAATAGATTCCGTAATCCAAGATGATCGCCATGGGAAATCTATAGTATGTAACGATATCTGGGTTAATAAAGTTCACGTCTTGATACCCGCACGTGAGTTACAATCAAAATGACGCACATGGCGCGTCTTCAGAGTTCTGACAAAACCCTGAGGCATCAAACTCAATCTGCAAAATATAGAATTTAGACCTCTTGTGTTAAATTGTTCTTATCTTTTCCACGATCTAGAATCACAAAATGCTTCTAACCTTGGGTCCTCCTCCAATTAACTTCGGAGTCGCACAATCTCCACCAGTTGTCTCCTCTTTTCATGCTTCACAAAGCACCCGTGCATGATTGCATTCATCGACACGTATTGCGCTTCAAAGAATAGTTTGGGAAAATGTTGAATCCCGCAATCATCCAAACATGTGGCTGAATTTCGTTAGCTCATCACTCGAAGCTACTACTTGAACGGGCGTGAGTCTTGAAATTTCATCACGCTGGATAATACAATTCAAAATGGTGTTCTACAGAAGGGCGGATTGTTTTATAGATACATTTGATCAAACTAACTTGCAAAACAAGTGAGCATAGTAGGAGCAGGCAAATTATCGATATCAATCTCACTTTAATATCAGCGGCTGGTCCACTGAGCTATGTCGAAGCATGACGATGAATAGAATGAGAGACTACTATCATGACACAAGAAGAATCGAGGGTTGAAAGATATGAGAATTCTGAAAAGCACAAAGATCTTTTCCAAAAGCAACAATTCGGATGCTGCTCTTTTCCTTTATCTTCTTTGGGAAGGATATCCACCCCTTACAACAAAGCCTTGAACCACTGCTTCATCTTGATCGTCGCTTCGCCTATTTGTTCTAGTATTCCTTCCACCACAATAAAGTCGTGGGCTGCTTTTGGATCGCTCTCTAGGGTCACTTCCACTCCAGTTTGCAAGGAAGTGACTGTCTTGGCCATCAATTTGCCCTGGTCAGCCAAGATTTCCCTCTCACCGACAGTGATGTGAAGCTTCTGAGTTGCAGTGCCCAATTTGCCCAGCCATGGCCCTCTCCATTCAAGAGGCTCCGCCCAGCTGCCTTGATCGTCTGAGTTGGCCTCTTCTCCATAGACCCGAACCTCTGTATCAAGAGCTCGCATGATATATCCGGAGAGCATATCGTTGCCATCGTTCTCCGAGAATGAGGCACCAGAGGCGTCACTGCCCAGCCAAGGCGACACAAGAAAAGCGGCAGACAGAGGCTCTTGTAACGCGATGCGGTCAATCTCAGCATGAGGATCGATAATGTGATGGAGCAGCTGCACCGTCAGATTGCCACCGGCAGAGTCACCACCTATGACAATATCCTTGGCGCTAAAGCCTGCATTGATGATTTCGGAGAGAGCGGATGCAGCCTGGCGAAGCTGCACAGGAAATTTCCAAGTGGGGGCAAGGGAATACTGCAAAAAGGCCACAGCTACTTCAGTTTCTGATTCCACTCCCGAGAGGACGTATGTATTCCAGACGCATTCAAAGTGGCCAACCACACTCGGCAGGACATATCCTCCACCATGGAGAAACAGCACTACCTTGCGGGCCTTGTGACGATTACCGACCCACAGGATGCTCGAGTTGCCCTCGTCAAGAGGCTGTATGTCGCACTGAAGCCGCTCTTTAAGGGCAGGGTCCTTGGTAAGCTTTTCTTTTCGCCGGATCCATGCTCTATATGTCTCTTCCGTAGACGGGAATAAGTTCTGAATTTGGCGACCCCGAAAGGTACTAAGCACCGTTCTGACCCCGGCGCAAATCAGATAATATCGAAGATCCAACCTGTGTCGGAAGGCGTATAAAAGCAACCGTGCAAGATCAATTGTGAGTGAACAGGGAGCTGTCGGGAGAGAACGTATTCCGTCAATAATAATGTTCCACCGACAATTGTATTTTTTTTCTCCAAACCGACTCACCGATAAATAACGTGATCCCTATCAATTTTATCTTCTCGCCAATGGAGAGGCGAGGTTTGATGGAGTCAGCCTTTTGTTTGGTTAGTTTCGACTGCTGTCAACTATTGGTAATGGTCAAAGTTTTGTTTGTGTTTTCTCTTACCATCTCAAGTAAATGGTGCAGTTTATCAGCTGTCAACCGCAGGAGCAGAGCTTTCAATACCAACTACACGGGCAATGAGAATAACAAGGAGGAGAGTACCACACAAGTGAGTCGAGCAGCGGTGAGTCGACTCATCTTATACTCTCCTCTGTCTTGATTTTGTTTCAGTTGTTGCTACAACTATTGGCTTCAGAGCCTCTTGCGCCATTCCGTTTGTCTCAGCTTGTTCAAAACATCTATACTCTACTAACCAATATCGTCTTGCAGAGATGGCAAGTTTGCGCCCCCACTCCCCGGTAGGGTTACCTTGCATCGGACGGGTCGCCTTCAGCTCTAAAGGTAATTCCGTCCATCCCAACTAGACGCATAATGACCGGTCTCTCTTAGCCTTTGAGATGGGAATCGCAACCAAGTCCAATAGAGGCAGTCGAAGCTACATTTTAACCCGCTGTATACAGGGATTTCAAGGTGGCTGGCGGGGCCTCGGCCTTATCAAGCAGCCGGCATGGGGCGGCCTATCCCGCAATGCACAAGGCCCTTGGCGTATGGATCGCATCTCGGGAGAGGGCCTGTTTCTGACGTTTTCCGACGTGTCTCAGATGCGGAGCTTGTGAGAGGTTCAAAGATACTACGGAGTACTCCGTACTAGTACGTGTATTACCTGTGGCTGTATTACGACAGAAGCAATAGTCTCATATCTCGGCGTCAGGTGGGCTGTATAATACTACTTCGTACGCACGATACGACCAATAGAAGACTGAGAGCCATAAATACAGCATCAGCGCAGCATCCGACATAGAGCAAGAAGATGCAATATTTCATCAAGACAGTCATCTCGCATCTAGCATAGCAAATCAGTAGTATACAAAACGATGTTTTCGTCAAGGGAAGGAGTGACTTTCGACTCAATAGCCGCTCCTCTGAAGCGTTGGTTTCTCAACCCCATCCTCACAGTGCCGACAGCCCTGGTCTTGCTGAGCCCGAGCATCCACGCCTGGCTGTTGTCCGACATCAACGCAACAATTCAGGCATGGATCTCTCTTTTGGCGTTGGCAAGCGTACTACTATCCCTCAACACGTACTTGAATAAACAGTTTGCCAACAACTGGGTATCAGACAAGTCGTGGAACTGGGACGAGGAGATTGTTGTCGTCACGGGAGGTAGCGGCGGCATCGGGACCAGCGTATGCAAGCAACTGATTGCGCGAAATCCACGCACAAGGATTGTTGTGGTAGATTATGCTCCGCCAACCTGGAAACCCGAGCAAGAGGGCGTTCATCTATCATACTACCACTGCGACTTGAGCGACACGAGTACCTTGAGAGCGACGTGTGAGCGCATCCGAAACGAAGTCGGGCATCCGACAGTGCTATTCAACAATGCAGGTCTCGTCCGCGGGACAAGCATAATGGAAGGGTCGTACGGCGACATTGAGGCGACGGTGAGGACTAATCTGATCGCGCCGATGCTGCTCGTCAAAGAGTTTATACCGGAGATGATTAAGCGTGACCATGGCCATATTCTACACACGGGCAGTCTGAGTTGTATAACACCGCCGGCCCTGATTGCAGATTATTCGGCGACAAAGGCTGGATTGCTGGCAATTCATGAGGTGAGTGGTTTTATGCAGCACCAGAGAAAAGACTTTGCTTTATGCATACCGTCCATCGTTATGCCAATATTCAATATGAAGGGGGAGAGAGAGAAAAGAAGCTAACGTGGACTTATCAATCTTCGTATGGGCACATTAGTCCCTGCAGCTAGAACTCAAAACCGTCTACAAGGCGCCACGCGTACGCCTCACGCTGGGAATATTCTGTTTCGTCCGCACGCCACTCATCCGCGGATACACGAATGTTCCAAATTTCCTTTTGCCGCTACTCCACGTTGACAGCGTTGGCGAGTCGATGGTAGACGCCGTGTACAGCGGCTACGGGTCCATCATCTACATGCCTGGCGCCAGTAGACTTGCTGCAACCTTGGTGAGCTTTCTTTCTTTCTTTCTTTCTTTCTTTTTTCTTCCCCCCCCCCCTTTTTTTTGCTATTGGTGTCCCATTTCGCTTCAGCTATTTAGTCTGGAGATATCTGGTTACTACAAGAGGCTAATTTTCTTTAATTTTTTTTTTGTTGTAGAGAGGGGGACCCGAATGGTTCTTTCGACTTATACGAGAGGGTACGGCCAACTTCCGAATCGACTTTCGAGGCCGGCAACAAGTCGATGCAGAGACCGGCAAGCTTCAAAAGGCGTAAAGTGGGCTACATGTGGTTTTTCGGTAAATCGAGCCCGAAATTTTGTACACTAAATTACGTATATGAGAAGGATCATTCCCACGTGGCAGGAAAGCAAAGCGTCTCTGTGAATTAGCGGGGATCGGCCGTCAACTATCATGAGCATCCTTGCCTCGTCCAGTGTCGATTCGGAATGGTCAAAGAGTAGCGTGCGGCGAACTCAAGCGGTCTGGCCAGTTTTTTTTCGGGAGGATATGGACCCTTATCTGTTATGGGCCATATTATTGTTGGTGGCATGTTCTGTATAACCCGTCACGAGGCTGGCAAGGCTGGCAAGTCTGGCCTTGAATGAACAAACCACGTGTAGTAGCTGCAGTAGATAACCCTTTTCTGACTTCCACCTAAGTTGGCGCCGCCGAACATACCTTGCCCGTAGAAATACCTTAGCCATGCTAAACAGGTCCAAGTGTGGGAAGACACTTCTTAGCGCAAGACTACCGTATCACTTGATATTCTCCCCGCACTCAGCATCTAGGCTAGATTGCCTGTGCTTCATACTTCATATGTAGTTGACGAATTACCTGATTACTCCTGCAGAACATCACTTTGGCTATGAAATGGTTGCCAGCAACGTTGACAGCAGCAACTCCAACTGCAATACAAAGAGACTCAATAACAATTTAAGGAACTGAGGAAAGAGAATGCTCAAAATGTCACCGGGGCACGTGCTCGACCTTTTTTCAAGGGCATCCAAAGTAGAAGGCGGCAGTGCCACCAACCAACCATCTTGGGATCCCCTGGCTGCCACTTTCGTCGATCTGCTTTAAAAACAAGTGCTTACTCTTGCTTGACACTGTGCATGCTCCCCCAAACTTCCCCACGGGCAGACAGTATAATTTCGACTCTTGACACTCACCTTTGACGATGAATCGGCAAATGCGAGCCGGATCCTTCCCCACATGGCGGCACATGTGCAAGCAGCTACTTGGTATTGGTCCTCGGCGGTGTGTTTCGCCTGCTCTTAGCCGCTTTAGAAGAAGAACAAAAGTCCATGGTCCGGCGAAGACTACCCAGAGAAGGGTGTCCAAAAAAATCTGCTACTACGCTGCGTTGCTTGACCGTTGACGAAAATGGGAGGAGATAGTGATCAAAGTATTATATAGTCTCGGAGTCGTCCGCGAACGGGCAGTGGTGGTGGTGGTGTGTGTGTGCGTGTTTCGATTTGTCTCAAATTGACTTGAGAGGTTAGAGGGCCAAGGCTACCGACTACAGCCAAGCCCATTGATCGAAACTCGACTCCACGGCACACGAAAGCCATTGCCCTATTTGGATCGCGTCAGGAAGCTGTATGCACAATGTCTGCCGAGCTTAGCCAAGGGGATAAGTCACCCGTTGCGGTGCTGACGCAGGGAGGTACTCTCGACGGTGGAGATGGCGACAATGCTGTTGTCGCCGTTACCAACGAGAGGGCCAAGAAGCGCCAGTCGCTGTCTGATGTCTTTACCATTGTGGGTTACCATTGCGACGAGTCAACTCAAGGATGAAAGCAACTATTGCATCGTTCGTCGTACAAGTCAGATGAGCAATGCTAACAGTATCTGGTGCCTAGATCGCAGCTGGTGCCGCTCTCATCTCAGATGGCTACCAAAACAACCTCATGACAATGGCCAATGTCCTCTTCAAGAAGGAGTACCCTGCGCAGTACACTTCTGTAGTCAGCACTCGTGTATCCAACTCTCTTCTTGTAGGAGCCATCTTGGGTCAGATCACCGTCGGCTTGACGTGCGACTACCTTGGACGAAAGACGGCAATCGTTATCACCACCCTATTGATCGTTGTTGGAGGGATTTTAGCAACTGCTGCTCATGGTGTCACCATTGACGGCATGTTTTGGATGTTGACTGTTGCACGAGGCATCGTGGGATTCGGTGTTGGTAAGTCTCACCTTTTTGACATGATACCCTTTGCGCTCAACCATATAGACCTGGCAATATTAGAATCCCACTAACAAGAAACAAGGCGGCGAGTATCCGGCTGCAAGCACATCATCATCCGAAGCAGCCAACGAAAGAGTTCTTGAAAAACGAGGACCAATATTTATCCTCGTAACGAACCTACCTCTCAGTGCCGGAGGCCCTTTGGCTGTTTCCGTCTTTCTAATCGTGCTCTCTGCTGCCGGTGAAGCTCACCTGTCGACAGTGTGGCGAGTATGCTTCGGCATCGGCATACTGCTCCCGCTCTCCGTATTCTATTTCCGTATCAAAATGCTCACTTCCAAGCTGTACCGCAAGAGTGCCATCCAGCGCCATGTACCCTACGGCCTTGCCATAAGGTACTATTGGAAGTCCTTGATCGGCACCTGTGGTGCCTGGTTCCTGTACGATTTCGTCACCTTTCCTAATGGAGTCTTCTCTGGCACCATTCTCTCTTCCGTGGTGGATACTCAGGGAGACACGTTGCGGAGCACGGCAGAGTGGCAGCTATTGCTAGGTGCCATTGCTCTGCCCGGTGTGTTTCTGGGCGCGTTCTTGTGCGACCGTGTTGGCCGACGCAATGTCATGATGCTTGGCTTCTCCGGCTACCTTGTCTTTGGTCTCATCATCGGCTGCGCCTACGATAAGATCACTAAGATCACTCCTCTCTTCGTAGTATTCTACGGCCTAATGCAGAGTTCCGGTAACTTTGGACCGGGAGACATGTTGGGTCTCTTATCTTCCGAGAGTTATGCTACAAGTGTCCGTGGTACATTTTACGGCATCAGCGCCGCGTTGGGCAAGACAGGTGCAGCAGTGGGCACCCAAGCTTTCACACCGATCCAAAACAACTTAGGTAAGCGATGGACTTTTATCATTGCCGCCATCTGTGGCGTTGTGGGAGTCTTGGTCACCTGGTTCTTCGTACCCAACGTTACGGGTGAGGATCTCGCCGTGCAAGACGAGAAGTTCAAGGCCTACCTGCTTGAGCATGGATGGAGCGGCGAGATGGGCGTGAATGGCGAGAAAGATCTGGCGGTGGAGGAAGACGAGGAAGTGGCCTCCTCACCAAATGTTGGCGAAAAAGGTGTCAGGGTATAGACGACGCGGGAGAGAGGTGGGGGATCCCAGACTATCTGTTTTCTTTGCTGTCAATGCTGTGAACAGCCGCTGTCTTAGCCGCCAGATGCCAGGGAGGAAATGTGCTGATAGCACTCGTAATCTTGAAAGCTAGCTTACCAATTGTTTGCCTACCTAGTACACATGAAGTAGTGATGCTAATACTAATATGAAACCGTCTTATCTCGTACTTCATATATACATACTCACAACTTACCGCTGTCTAGTGTGATTGCTCACAGTCCAGCTCTCGTCATGGTCTTGGCAAGACAAACTCGAAAAACATCTTTCAAATAGCGCCGGCTATAGCGGCGAATATCCCTTCCCCCGATGGTCGCTACTGTTGTACGCTCGTCGCGATCGGAGGACGCACTATGGGACGCTGAGAGAAAAGCCCGTGAAGTTCGTGAGACGTCTGCAGGTTACAGGCGCATGCTGGACCTATGTGGAGTGTGTTCAGCCATTTTTCTCGTATATTATGAATAGATACTTCGTACGCATAACCATATTTTATGTAGTAGTGCCATGAGGCACTTCGTCAAAACTCTGCCATATAGAGCTCCTTGTTGCCGGCTCAAGAACTGCATGCAACCTTCTTGGTTCAGTTTCAGCGTCGCATTAAGCGTCGCTTCGCACACCTGCTTGTGGGTACTCATAGCAAAAGTGCTTGGCTGAAAAGCCAAAGTGGAGATGCAGCCACCACCGCTTGTACCGCCCAGCTGATGAAATGAGTGGATGCCTCGGGGATAGCAGCTTTTCAAATTGCATTACCTCATGGAATGCCTCCAACTCCTCTCGCTGTGTATCGCGAGTTTATCATTTGTCGATGCCATATCCAGGGCTCGTTGGCTCGTGAGTCGTCCACGGACTTGGAGCACAGGCACATGTGCTCCGTTGGACCTGAATAATATGCCCGGCTGCATGTTGGCATATCCGTCCCATAGCTTAATAATGCTTAGGCTTAATTCATCGCGCCGATGTGATCGATCAGACCCGCAACCCGCACTCGAAGGCCCCCCGCATCGAGGGCCGTCCCGCTTCGGTGTTGGTAGCCGATAGTTGAATTTCGCGGCACTGCTACTTCGTAGTAAGAGTGGTAATGGCAAATGTTAGGTGAGTTTCTCACAAACGACTTTAAAAGACTCGCACTGACGGTTTAGGTGTTTCTGACAACGCTGCTTCATGCTGTTGTCGCCAGCACTGCGCGTGCTAGCAGCCGCTGAGCAAAGCTGGGCAAAGCTGAGCGAAGAGCTTGGGGCAAATACTTTTGCCGAGCGGCAGGGATCTTTCAGCAGAGAACGAGCAAGACACGGCAATGAACGGCTGCGGAGTCCATCGTGTTGTGCTCGGTGTGGAGCGACATATTTATGCAAGTGGCCAAGAAAGGCGACCACGCATGCTGGTTGCACAACGACTGCTCACATCCCGTCCATCTTTTGCTCTCCGCATTGGTCTTTGCTATGCCAAAAGAGGAGAAAGGTCGACTTCGCGCATATATGGGACAAGTGATATTGATTTACCTGATGGATGTATGAGCGAATGTAACTTTGAACCGAGGTATTCTGCATGAGGACAAAAAGAGGGCAAGGGGAATGGCAGGATGAGGGAGGGGGAGATGCGTAATGGGTTTTTCGTACAACTGTAAGGGGCAGAAAAGAGATACCAGGAGGCAAATGTCTCGCTGTTCATTATGAGAATATTTAATGCTGGGTGTGATCTCGTTGCTCTTCGGCCTCTGTATCAAATAATAGAGAATCGTTGTTATTGTTGAAAATACGCATACGAGTCGTTGACGAAAAGATCGTGCCTTCCTTAACTATATTCTCTCTATACCCTATAGGTGCCTTAGGATATCATTCTCCAGCTAGCGAGCGAGATAATGGCCGATAAAGTCACATATAGCCAGTTCGCCTGTATCGGCACTGGATTCTCTGCTATAGCATTGGGATGCACCATCAAGCGGTGGTATGGAATTACTGACATTCGCTTCTTTGAAAAGCACAGCGACTTGGGAGGCACATGGTTTGTCAACCAGTATCCAGGTATGCCGTAGCTTTCTCTCACATCAGCTTCATCTCGGATTCTTGATACTGATCCTCCCTAGGATGTGCCTGCGATGTTCCCAGCCTGCTCTACAGTTTCTCCTTTGCTCCCAACCCCGAGTGGTCCAAGGTCTTGCCCTCTAATCAAGAGGTCTGGAAGTACCTCGATAAGGTGTCGGCCCAGTATGGCCTCCGGGATAAGATGAGCTTCAACTCCAGCGTGGAGAGATGCGAATGGATCGAACAATCTGCCCGCTGGCGTATCACCGTTCACAATACTGTATCTGACACTACCTTTATACACGAGAGCCAGTTTCTCTTCAGCGGCTCGGGCCTCCTGGTGCACCCTCGCAAGGCAGACCTCCCAAACATTGAAAACTTTGATGGCCCCGTCTTCCACGCTGCCCAATGGCGACAGGATGTCGACCTGACAGACAAGAATGTCATTGTCATAGGGAATGGCTGCTCAGCTGCGCAGATTGTCCCAGCCATCAAGGATCAGGTAAAGCATGTCACGCAATTTGCGCGAACCAAGCACTGGATCATCCCCCCGGTGGAGGTGCCCAACACAAAACTATTCCAGTGGCTTTTTGTGCATATACCTGGATTCCTGACTTTTTGTCGCTTCGCTGCCTTCTTGTTCTTGGAAAACGAGATGAGGGGCTTCTACATGACCAAGGCGGCCGCCGCGTATCGTCGCTCTGCTACTGCCGACGCCGTGCGATACATAAAGAAAAAGGCCCCCGAAGAGTATTACGACAAGTTGATTCCCGATTTCGAGATTGGCTGCAAGAGGCGCATATACGATCCAAACTATCTGACGAGCCTACACTCCGAGAATGTCACTCTTCGGGACGACGCGATCGAGGAGGTAACTTCCAAAGGCATTCGCTCAAAGGACGGTTATACTGAGGCAGATATTATTGTCCTGGCTAATGGCTTTGAAACAAACAACTTTTGCACAAATATTGACATTGTCGGTCGGGGAGGCGTGACAGCCGAGGAACACTGGAAATCTCTCGGTGGACCAGGAGCGTACAACTCTACGTCTCTCAGTGGCTTTCCAAATCTGTTTTTAATACTTGGTGAGACCACCTCTACTCCATTTTCCCAAAAGCACATCTAACTGTAATCCCATCTTACCAGGACCAAACACCGCTACGGGCCACACGTCGACAATCATGGCTGTTGAAAATTCCATCAACTACTCTCTGCGACTGATCAAACCCATTCTCCAAGGCGAAGCTACGGCTGTTGATGTACATCTTGACGCAGAGAAGCAGTACATTGATCAGATTCAGACGGATCTAAAGGAAACTGTCTGGCTTTCTGGGTGTAACAACTGGTACAACAGGACTCAGGAAGGAACCGTGCGCAATGGCATGTCATATCCCTACTCTCAGCCATACTTTTGGTACCGCTGTCTGTTTCCGGTTTACAAGGATTTTAAATACGATGTGAGTCCGGGCTTTTTCCACCCATGCCTTGTCCATCCTTGGCCTAGAGTAGGATGATCTAACAACCCATGGCAGCCTGCAAAGAACCCACCACGCGAAAAGGTTTGGAAGGAAGTGATTCGATATTCAATCTACGCTGCCGCGTCTCTGTCAAGCTTGGGCTTGATGATGTCTAGCACGAAATATGGTTGGGACTTCACAACGCACATGACATTCTTGAAAGACCAGGCAAGCGTGCTGCGAAATGGCCTCGCAGCATATATGAAGCTGTAAATATTAAGAATACGTTTAGTGGTGGGTAGTTATTTGGATTGAATCTACAATCTGCCGTCGTAAATGTGACAAATTCACAGTGGTCCTGTGCCATCCGTACAACTTAGTACCTTGCCGCATGGCTTAGAGCTCGTATAACACCACCAAGGTAGGTATCACAGATCATCATCTTGGACAAGGTCGGCGGCTATCTGTACGTACTTATTTCCTACCTGATCTTACCCATCACACATAATATTGGTTGGAAACTTACGTATTCAATATTGTAGGCAACATCGGACGCGTCAATGACATTACCAGTTGTTCACACATCGGCGCTGCGCCCCGCGTGCACATACAATCGCTGTGAGACATCAGTTGCAAGGTACTGGCGTGATAACTCTATCAGCCGACGACTTACGGGTTGTGAATTGCCTCGTGGGAGTGGCTTCTCAACAATTATTGGGCGGCAGTGGGTGCTTATCTCTTGTTTGCTTTGCTTTTCTTTTCTTTTTTGATCCCTCAGGTGAAACTTTACTAAACAGAGCCAGAAGAGGTCAAAAAAGACTACGTCAATCCCTACTAGTCGGTTGCCTACCTACACTACGCATGCATGTCTTATTAAATAATTGGCCGATTTTCGTTTGCTCTTGTTTGCTTTGCGTTTTGCGCTCGCTCTAGTCCTCAGCTCCAGCGTAAAGGATTACGGCGTGATTTACTAACTTACTTCTCATAGGATGATCCCATCACCGACCATCTTAGCTCCCAGCCTCCTTATTCACTTTGATTAATGGCAATCAACCAGGTGCATAATGGAGCCGCGGGACAGAGCCGCGGGCCAATCATCACCAAACTCAGCTCTCCTTTGCGTAACAGTGACAGCGAATGAAGGCCCACGGGCCCTGCTGCATCATGCTGTGGACGTCTTGGGCTCTGAAAATGTATGAGACGATGCCCACGATCAGCTGGGTGGCATGCTCCACTGTCCGTGTGTTAGGCTTGATCCGGGGGAGAGCCACTGTTGCGGGCGATCGGGATGAGGCTCATGTCAATGCTTTTGGCTCTGTCGGCTCCCGAGCATAAATAACAAGAATCACTGTTGCTGTTTTGTAATGTCCAGCTTGGACACTTGTTTCTCCTAAATCATACCTTACTCTTGTTGTTTTCTGCCAAGTTGTCACCTGTTGCTCAGCTTTACATTGTCGAAAATACCTGTAGCCCACTATCTATCCCGGATTTTGTGTGTAAGTCGACACCAGACTTGTGCGTCACAACAATATAAACACCAACTCTGACCAAACACTCACTACAGGAGGCAGTATACAATAGATGTTGCAAGGCAGCCATGGTTCGGCAAGCTGGAAAACCCAAGGCTGGAGGTCGTCGGAAGCCCAATGCCACCCGCAGACATCCACACAAGCCCACGCAGTGGCCCCAGAGCCACCCTTCTTGTATGCCATGTATCTCTTTGGGAGTACGGTGCGACGGCGGCAAGCCATGTTCTCGATGCGCAAAGAAGCCGCCTCTTAGCTGCGCTTATATAGAACCAACAGACGTTGGTACATCAGTGTTTAAGTAAGTTCTAGGTAGAATCAAGGAGACAGGCCAGACGAACAAATAGAATACTGCATTTTGATGGCTCAGAAAAGAGGCTGACAAGTTTGTGATTTAGAGGGAAGCAACCCGTGCATGTACCTAAGCAAGGTAATCTGCTCACGCAAACGAATTCACAAGACAGCCTCGATGTCGACGACCAAGCCTCTGCTTCGGATACTCATGAAGCTGAAGGCACTGATGCAGAGCGATTCGGACAGAAATCAGCTCTGTCGATGGCGGTAGACTATCACCTTACAAAGGGCCAGTGTATTATTGGAAGGGCATTTTCGGGCCCCTTGAACCGAAATGTACCCCCGGCATCCATGAAGCTCCGAGCAGCGGCCACGAGTTCTTCGGCAACTGTGAATCCTTCATCTGTCGTGCAGCAATTGCCTACTCCTTATATAGGCAATGCTCCTCAACCGGAATCGCTGACGGCTGCAAACCATGGAGATTCTCTCCCGGTTACCCAAAGCCAGCACAGCCATCCCACAGTGTCAGAAGACGATTTGATGGATAAGACTACGAAAGAACTGAAAATAGATACGAAAATTGCCTTGGTCGCCATGATGAAGCAACTTAGGTCTTCCGCCAAAGACAAAGGCCCTCTCGTCTTGCCACCTCTCAGCCTGGGCATCTATCTCCTAAACATATACCGCATGGAAGTCTTCTTCTTGTTTCCCTTCTTCAACCTAACAATGTTCATCACTGCCTTTCGCAGCCTGTATGATTTCGGCCCAGGTGCTGCTACTCTTCCTGATGCCTTCTATGGCCTTGGGTGCTCGGAGGAAGCCAGCCCCCAATCACCAATGTTTCAATGTGCCCTCTTTATGATGTTATCTCATGCAACTTTTTTCTCTGGGATGAAAGAAGACCATAAAATGTTCGTTTCGCGAGCGTTTTGGGAGTGTGCCATGGCATTCATTACGCCTCATCTTCTCAAGACAAATAGCCTAGCAGCCGTGCAGACCTTTCTCATCATTTCTGTATCTTTCAGCAGCTCCGGTTTCCCAGTGCGCGAACGGAGGCTTCCTATCGAGCTGGCCTATCGTCTTGCACGGCATATGCGAATTGATGTTGAAGATGATGGGGTTAAGAGGACTCCTGACGAAATAGATATCCGCAGGCGGGCATGGTATGGATGTGTTATGATGACTTTGTAAGGACATTTCTTTCTTCCTTCTCTACATTTCTATTTTACTAACAATCCATCTTTCGCATTCAGGTACTCTCAAAGCCCAACAAATTACCACTTGCCGTTAATTTCTACTATTACCAAGACCCCATTATTCACTGATCAAGCTTCGCCTAATAGCATTCCCAGTTCCTTCTTCACCAACTGCATCCTTCGCTGTGAGGAATTGGAGCAGATGCTAAAGGAAATGCCTAAAACTCGCAGTCACATCCTTCCTGAAGAGGGCAGCAGTCAATTCCCCCATATCCTTGCTGAACTACCCAGAATGCTCACCAAGTTTGTAGCCGCGCTACCGGCGGTACCCTCTTGGACAAAGTTGGGCTTACCATTTGTGGTGGAAATTGACACTCACGACTCTGACCCGCAAGCTGCGGTTTGCAATGCCAGGTTAGAACGCCCAAATGCAAAGTATACTCCTCCAGCCTTCAAAGAGATATGAGAGCTGTGCTTAGTACTGACACTTGCAGTTAAAACAGGTTCGTGTTCGTGAGGTCCATGCTCTTTGGCCCAATTCTCATGCAATTGGGCATAGAGGAATGTCTCGCATCCGGAGTGGAGCCAGCCACGGTGAAAAATATGGTAAAGGATATGACTTATTTCTGTGCGATGCGGGCTCTCGATTCTGCCGTCTTTCTCCTCAACTACATGTACGACAGAAGTGAGCCTGTGGTGCGAAGTCAAAAAGTGTGGTGGTGGGACCCCTACCGTGAGTTACGCCTCTTCTTCCCTCTCTCTTTTCCTTTTGTCGCCTCTGCTCTATTTCGTTTTCTTCCATTGACTTGTAGCTAACTTTGGCAAAACCAATAGATGTGAGCACTGCAGGCCTCGTCGTCGTCATGGCCCAAACGTCCCCTTTGCTGTGGACTTCTTCTAATCAATCTATGCTCAAAAACGCCTGGAGATACTGTCAAAAGTTGCTGGCTTTTGACAAGACCAACGTCCGCTTCAACCAGGGACTTCTCAAATATCTATGGGATGTAAATAGCAGCCTCTCCGGATGTCGCATGTTACAGAACGATCACTTTATACTCTCGGGGGCTATGCCCTCAATGGTTCATAGGCGGAATTCGGACGGGACTTGGAATGTCAGAATGGATCCGAATTCGACAACTAGTAACCCAAATTCGACATCTGGTAACCCAGGCACGGTTCCGCATTTAACGGCTTCGAGTACTGCCCTTCCCCCAACAACAGCAGCTTGGAATCATGACGCGGCCATCCATCCAGAGACCGTGAGCCTCAACCCTATTTACGACCAACCATCTTCAACTCCAAGCATGAGTTTCGCTCCGCCAGCCTCAGTCTCAGCCTCAGCCTCCACCATGCCCTTCAACCAGCCGCTGTTGGCTGCCGATATGGCCTATGACCAGCAGAATTTCACTCCTGATTTGTCTTTTTATCAAGATGATTTGACTTTCAATATGGATCCCAGTCTGCCATCTTGGAATTCCGATTTTGCTACTACCAATACTAGTGACCTCGAAGAAATGCTCATGGCGGAGCTTGCAGACATAGTGGGATCCGCGGGCGACCCTTGGGGGGTTCTACCTGATGAAGACTGGATGATCGCAGCTGACAGCCTTGTTATTGATGATACCGCTGCTGGGCTCTTTAGTTGAGATGTGATATCATCCCCCAGATATTAACGAATGGTTGGAAAGGTATACACGATTTGCATATTTGGGTTGTTAAAAGGATTCATGAAAAAAGAAATTAGAAAAATGGAAAAAGGAAAAAAAAAAGGAAAAAAAAAAAAAAAAAAA